>JAAXCT010001183.1:0-221242 GCA_012490785.1 Eragrostis nindensis | reverse complement strand
TAATTTATGGGCTACTAATGTTTTCAAACTGGTGCCTGATACAAATGCAATCTAGCCCATGAACTTTAGCTTAAACCTACTTTGTTCATTTGAAACTTCACTTCTTAGGTATTGAAAAATAAATTCTACGAACAAAAAGGAAAATTCTAGCAGGGAACATTGTCACAATTGACACTGTAAAATGAGACAGTCCACGAGTTTATATGAAGCTTGGTAACATGGGCTAATCCCACGATGGGAGGAACATCTGAAATCAACACCTAGGGATTCTGTTTCTTTCAGCAACTTGCTGTCCTTATTTTCGCACAAACTGAGAAACAAATAAAGCGACAGCATACTTACAAGCGAGTAGATGGCTTGAAAAAATGCATCCCCATTCCCCAGTTGATGAGAAGCACCTGGTCAATTCGGTTGAAATCAGTCGGCCATAGTGCACAACAGAGCAGGCCATTATCCTGGTTTCCCTACGAATCATACTGCTAATCTTCCCTTTCAAGCGGCCAATAGTGCACAACGCAGCACAAATGAATTCTTACATACAAACTTGGAGATATTATGAATCATAATGGCTATATTGGGGTTACGGACACATTATGTCAACACTGATGAAGCCGCTGATGCCTCGGCTATAAGCCAAATAGGTTGCCGTGCTTGAAGGCAAGCAGCAATATCGAAGGGATGTAATTCAGCACCATCAAAATAAGATTTACTCCTGGTAAGACTACATCCTTGCTGTCTGTATCTTCTTGATCTGTTCTTACATCATGTTGGGATGATTGCTCGCCATAGAAAGGTTTGGCGGCTGCCTCATTTTCTCAGGAGCAAGTGCATACGACCTTCAGAAATTCAGATCATCAGAACAAATCACAAATGAATAATAATCAAATCAAAACTTGACGTGCAAAGAATAAAATATTCAGAAATACCTGACAGTGCTCCCATCAAAGCTCACAACTTCTGTGCGACATCTCTGCCGTCCAGCAAATTTCAGCCTATCATGTTCGCTTGGGCCTCCTGTGCTGGATGGTGTTGAAGGTTCATTGCTGAGATTCCATTTGCCACTAATATTGTTGATCAAGGCACGCGGCAAGTCCTTGGAGCTTCCACGCTTGTTAAATAACTTTGCTATTGGACCGGTTGGTTGATATTCATTACAAAGTTCTCTCAGCTGCCTTCTTACATTTTGCATCACATCACAATGTTCAGTGAGATCCTCTCTTTGAAGCATACGGGATGCAACCACCCTTTCACAAATCCTCTCGCACAATTTCGGGTTGAATAAGGGAATCCCAAACTCCAAGCTCAAAGGGACCCACTGATAACTTGCATCATCAGGGACACATTTGTCCGATTCATCAATCCTGTGAAGTCTTAGCAAACGAAGGTAGCCAAGTGTGCTCAGCTCAAATTTACTGGACAGATCCTTCAATACAGAGGTCAAATTATAGACCTGTTCCTTCGGCAAATTTGTCTGAGCTACTGCAGATGCAATTGACTCATCATTGTTCTTTAGGGGTAAAGGGATATCAACAGTGACAAGGTTTCCTGATGCATTAAGATCATTTATGCTAAGTGGTTGCACCAGCACAGCAGATTGTTTAAGCATCGAGTTCAAACAGTGTAACAGTAGATTGCCCTTGACTAAGCTCCCTTCAAACTTCCCTCCTAGTCCACCCGCCGCAGAACAATCCCATGACCATATCAGTGCCTTTTCACAACCAGCTAATGGTTCTGGCAGCAGCCTAAAACGTAGTCCTTTCATGAAAACAGCAGACACCGGTCCACAATGCCCCGCTGTATACAATACTAGCTTCATCCATGGTGTCATGGAGGGATAGGAAGGTGGGCCAAATGAATTGGGCCCGAAGGACCTGGAAGAACTGACGAAGAAGGAAGCGGAACCATAGACACAATAATGTCATAGTCCCGGAGAAAAAGACGTTCCAGTGTCGCTGGGGCAAGTGAAGCTAAGCTCTCACAGCGAAGGATATCAACTTTGTACTTCCTTTTGTTCTTCATCACTCGAGCACCAGTGGAAGCATCTAGTTGTGCTGTCAAACCATTCTCAGCATCACTTTTTGCCATGCTTTCCCCATTTTCCGATAAAGCCATTGCTGTTGACAATATATTCTGACTATGACTATCTAAATCATCTGTACCCTGGTTATTCTGTGGAAACTCATCATGGTTATCGTCAACTATGCCCTCAATCTTTACCTCGGCCCAATGGCTAGTAGCATTGTCAACGTCATGCAAAGAGCTTGTTGGTGTCTTTGATTCACCAGCGGTATCAGTAATTTCAGTCGCAGAAACTCCGCCAGACTGTAAACACTCTAAGAAGTGCCGCAGACTGAATGCATGATTTGCAAACTCTTCCAGCACACCCTCAAATTTCTTTCCCTCTAAACTAGCCAAATCACTGCATAGCTCCGCAATGCACGAATCACCAAGTTTTCCAGCCTCATAAAGTGTGACAGCATGTGATTTTAAACCTGCAGAATGTTGATGAAGGTACTCATTACAGTGTTCATCAAAACATTTTTCCTCTTAACTATTCATTGGTACAGTAAAACTGTCAGTTGTGCCACCAATATGGAAAGAAGAGATCATTACATTTATACGTGCAAAATCTACTTTGTCTGCAATTAAATCATTCTCACTTTTGACTTCAGTATACAAAATTTACCTAGCACTGATTTCCAAAATATTAAGATAGGTAAAGTGAAATGGTACTTTCAAAAATACTTTCAGATCTAGTAACTCCATACTCCATTTTTTTATTCAAATAGTAGCCAAAGTTTAAACAGTGATCATTTATAATGCAGGTTTGAACTAACCAATGTCAAGAATATAAAAAAGGAGGTAGTGATCATTTACATGTGGATTTCTTAAACTATGCTAGTCAGAGTTTGAATAGAAAAATCAATAAGAACAGTTACTTGAAGTATCTACAACCGCACAATATAACACATTTCATCAACTGAAAGATCTTGAAGAGATTTCCGATACAATGCCTAATACTCTGCAATCTGCATTAGAAATAAGGAGTCGAGACAATCTAACCTGGGGACAATGAGCCCATCATCAAGTATGAAGTAACATTGGCATCAACAACAAAGCCCACATGAGCAGTTCCAGATAATTTCCTGGGTCCATCAGAATCCATGCTTATCAATTGTTGGCCAGACTTTTCTGAGTTGATACTTGTATTTGAACCTTCTTCATCATCACTAAGAATACTACTAAGGAAACGCATGTGCGCCTTCATCATTAAGAACAGAGTCTGCATCTACCAGTTTTACAGCCCAGCCCAATCGACAAGCAAATGATGCAGCAGCCTGCAGCTGATAAAGGTCAGCCTGTAAAGTTGCAGCCAATTCAGCAACAGTAGCATTAGCACTTGATACTACAAACACATTATACAGTAGCCTGCAATCAAAAAAATCAAGTCACTGCTTTCGTGGTTGTGGAATTGCAGGGGAATAGATATGAAAGCAAATGAAAAGATCATACACAGATGAACTGCAAAACACTTACTCCTCAATAGGATCTTCATATGATTGTTCCTTGTTAGACACGAAACCTTCAAGCCTGGAAACTGAACGAGTAACGATGTAAACTCTTTCAAATACTATATTGGCACAAATCTGCACAGCATATATAAAAGACTAAAGTACAAACTCGGTTGCACAGTTCGCCATTTGTTGTAATAAAGGATAAAATGGCACCAACACAAGAAGATATGAACACGATGACATGCATATCTGATGGAGAACAACGAATCATGTTATTCTTTTTCAGGAAAAAAAAGTATTTCTGGCATCCTTAAATGTGATATCATTCTATCAAATATAATTTTGCAAATTACATATAGAAGATTCAGTTGTTATTACAAATCATTCAACTTTTCTGTTCATTTTGGATAAATCACAATTCACAAGAGGTTGTGATATGGTGGTGCAGAGGCACCGGTGTAAACCTGGATAATGGTTAAGCTACATAGGGATATGGTGGTGCATAGGCACCAGTGTAAAGCAAAACTTTTGCTTCAGGCAAAAATTATCGACTAGGTTGCGTCATCATGGTTTGAATGGTAGCTTCGCCCCTGACAACAGACACTCAATGCGAAGAATGTTGACAGCTGTGATCAATTCTGACAATATACAAAATATAGTAAAACTATGTCATACTGTAAGTAACCCTAGTACTTTTAATTATTTTGTCATAGAATATTTATCGTGGACAACAAATGGCCATTTAACATAGCTTGGCATACAAGAGGCAAGATATGATATATGCATGATCCTTGTCAGCGTTAATATAGATAAAAAAAATAATAGCAACATTTCCAATCAATTAGCTTAATTCTGCTCAATACTTAAGACTATCTCACGAGTACCTTTGAAACGATCTTCTGGATAAACAGGTACATCAAAGTACACTAGCCCTCTCTTATAAAGGCCATCTATAATCTTTGGATCAAAAAGAACATATGAGTTGGCTTCTTCTTTGCATATTTTGTCTATTGTTGCAGTCTCTTCATCTGAAAGCTTCTACAATAATCAATAATATGAATTTTATCAGAATACTTTACAAACAAAGATATTAGAGGACTTCACAAAGATGTAATAGCTTTTTATAGGAAGGAGAAGACAAAAGAAAAAGAAAAAGGAAAAAAAGAAACCCCGACCCAACCTAGTAGGAACTAGGGGCATTTAACATATAAGAAGAAATGATTCCCAAATTTAAGTTGAAGAGGACTCAAACATGGGTGGTTGGAGAGTGTTCACCCATAGCACCCACCAACTGAGCTACATTCAGTTCCTTATAGTAGGGGATTTTTTTTTTGGACACCTAGTAGGGAAAATATAAGAAAGCTATGCATTGTATCTTTCACGTTGAGAGAAGGTTTCATCACATTATCTATTAAATGAACATTAATGTATGTGCAATAACAACAAACTGACCTTAAACTCTTCCAATGTAAAGTTAACAAGACAAACTCCCCACCACGACTCAACTGGGAAGTCAACAGGCTGTGTAGGCAACATTTCTTTTGCAATCGATTTGTTCAGTTTCCACATTAATTTCTGGAAAATCAACAAAGAAATGTTATCTGCTAGCGAGATCCATATTGCTGAAAGATACTGTCTAATAGAACATAAAAGATCACACCGAAAAGGAAAACATATACTAAGAACAACAATTATAATATACTAATGCATTCATTATTCATCATCTTTCAGATGGATTAGACTTGGTCACAGCGAAAAGGAAAGATATACTAAGAACAACTATTATAATATCCTAATGCATCCATTATTCAACATCTTCCCACGATAGATTAGACTTGGTCCTTGCAAGTTGCAATTGCATTGCATGGTCTAGTATTTTACATAACCCTCATCTTTTAGAACTTGAATGTGATGTAAGACTTAAGAGCATAGTTTAATTAATTTTTTACTGTTTAGGGTTCTGCCACTCTTTTTATGGTCCAATAGATTCAGAGCAAGATTTTTTATTCTTTTGTGCAAATATCCGAAGTTTTCCATTTCCTGAGATCTGTAAGCCACGGGTTGCTGCTGTGTATTTGTTAGTGTGAAATACATCACATAAAAAATATATGATCAACTACTTGAAACCTAGGTATGTTTCACAAATCACAAGGTTGCATAACCATCTGACATGTTGTAAAGATCACGAAATCATATCAGTGCTACCTTTGATCTGCATCTGTTCATAATATCTATGAACTCATTTCTCCCAACACCAGTAAGCCTTAGAGCATCAGCAGCAGTGAAGTTTGGAATACTATCATATGGTTGTTCTGCAACATGGACAAAACATGTTAAAAACATAAACAAGGATGTCATCCAAGATTTAAGTAAGCAACTCATTTATATATAAATGGTTACTTCTTAATATTACCTAACTGAACAGTGGAAACGTTCGAGAATTTGAGATCACATAAATCAATACAAGAATGGACAGCAAAAGCAGTCAAAGTGTCAAACTCATTTAGTATTGTTAACATAAAAGCCTTCTATGACGTGGTAGGATCAGGGTTTTCAAACCGACGGTAACCAATTCGGTTTTCACGGTAACCGGTCAGTCCGGACTGGTTACCTCGGTTTACCGGTTTTTGAATTTAAATTTGAAATGAATTTGAAAATTTGATGATTTTGTTCGGTTTTCATCAGTTTTGACTGGTTACCGACCAGTAACCGGACTTACCGGTCCGGTCCGGTCCGGTTTGGTTGGCTCAGTCAGTAAGAAAAACCTTGGATAGGATAACTCAATTTTTAGAGCTTAAGTGCATAAGAATGTAAGCAGTAATTGCCAGGAAATTTAAAAATGAAGTAAAAATGTATCCGTACATGTAGATTTGGCAATAGAAAAAAAAAAACTTCACAGACTGTTCTTCAGGCTGCTACCAACAACATTCCAAGAAATGTAGGTCACACAATTATTTAACACGAAACATTCAAGAAACAGGACACAACAACAAAAAAAAGAGATACGACTGTCAAAGTCCAAATAGTTGTTTCGTGAGACCTGCATGTTCCATATCAAGGTCTATGTAATCTTTACTAAATTAGTTATTGAACGTGACACCTCAAAGCCTTGGTCAAATTTAAGACCCAAGCTCACATTAACCCATAATAATAAAGCATTAGGTGGATAGCTAAAACAAAACATAGTCAGCCAGCACTTTAGGCAAGGCTCAACAAATGCGGTCACATTAAAATTAAATAGTGGGATATCACCATGGATTAGTTATATCATATTTTCGAATGTTACATTTTGCCAGCAAACAAACAACTGATTTTTATAGGAATGACAACTAAGATATTAAGAAAAATGAAATATCAAGAAATTTTTCATTTGAAAAGGAAGTACCATTTTTCATAACTTCAAAAAGGAGATCGCAGTAATATCTGAATGGTGAGATCCTCAGTACTCGGGGCATATAGTCTGCGAGGTGATATGGGTATAACTGCAAATCAATGTGTATGATGTCAAAATCGATATTTGGGTAAACAATCCGAACATATGAGGAAAATACTCAGACTGAACAATTGTCACTTGTCAGTTGTCAGCCTTCGTTATCTGGAAAAGAGAAATCGAGGGACCTACTGCTAGGTTCCTCCGGAGGTAGCGCATCATTTCTTCATAGTAGTCCCCTTCTCTGCATACTCTACGGGCAAAGCAAGTATTCCATTGCAACCGTTTTCGGATGCAATAATTCAGAATCCTGCCATCAAATTTGTAGAAACCGGATATCATGCCTCATAATTTCACAATATCAATAACGTGGACGAGGTTGCACAAATCAGGCACCTTAAATACTTGAGCAAGATTATCCAAGAAGGCCTTCGACAAAGTAGTTATACTAACATGGCTCTCCAATATGGTATTAACTAACTTTTCCAAAGATGAAAAAAAAAGGGCACTAACTATCATGAAGCTTCTACAGATAATGAAGTACACAAAATTTTCATCTGGACAACTTCCTACAGGCATATTCAAGCAGAAACCTTTAGAGAGAAATGAAGTATCATTTCAGCAGAATTCTAGTTTGACCCCAATCATGTCAATACGATTGCATTCATGTACATCTAGATCCATAGGAATCATCAGTGAAGTCTACCTATCCCTTTCAAGTTTCCTATGAGTAGACAACAAATATATTTATCTCGCAGTGGGTTTTACTGCCGCTCAATTGATCCATGCACCAATGATGTTCCATTCTTGAAGAAGAGGGTTATCAAACTTCACTCGAAATCAGTTAAGTGATCAAGAACCATAGCACATTCTCACTATCTCCGAACTTGTACTAACAGGAAATAGACAAGGTTAAGGGATGTAACTACTCTAGTCAATGATTTGCATTATTCGAGGCTCGACCACCCACGTCAATGCAGGTAGCAGAGAACGAGATCTAGACAAGCACAAGGTAGTTGAGTTGGGCGAACTCAAGCTTCTCTAATCTCAGCAAAATTGCGGCCAGGAAAGCAATTCCAAAAGGCATTAGCGTCTACTTCCCCAACTTGCATAGCTTAACAGTAAGCGAGACTGCTGTTGGAGAGCAGAGCGGAATCCATGGCTGCGGGGGTGGTTAGTTACCTGCGGTGCCACTCTTCCTTGGTCTGGAGCGTGGACTGGAGCCGCTTCGGGAGCGACTCCCAGGGACACTCCTCCCGGATCGCCTTCACAACCATCTGCTCCTCCACCGTCGCCGACATCCTCGGTGCCCTCCTCCGTTGGACTGGCAAGTGGGTCGGATCTGGCTGCTTCGCGGCCGAAGCGGAATCAGATCGCGATCTTGCGGGGTGAGGAGTGCCGGGGGAGGCTGGGAGCGTGCGAGATGCCGCTGTCGGGAGCTCGGAGCTCGTGGCAGAGGCGGCGGTGGCTGCCGCGTCGCTGTGGGTTGAGGAGAAGCGGCGGGAGGGGAAGGAAAGTGGCGGGCTCGTCCCGTGTCAAGTCCGGTAAAGACGCAGACAAACCTGTGGAAACAGGTTTCCGTGGTCAGTCCGGTTTCCGTGGCGCCGGTTCGGCTAATTTCCGCAGTTTTTTTTTCTTTTTGCAAACACAAAGCCTTCGTTCATTTCAAAGAGGCAAAGGATTATAATTTTGTTTTTACGTAAAACTCAGACAATCTTTTTTCCGTGGCAGTGGTTCAACGCTTTCATATGCAATAAATTTATATTACATTTGTATTTTTTTACTGATTTGGTAAAAAATTATGAGAAAAGAGAGAGTTTCATTTTGCGACAAGAGAATTTTATTAATATTAAAGCACATCACATCCTCCGATTAAAAACCATCCTAATCACCGCCAACTCCATTGACGAAAGACAAGAAACCTTAAAAGTGCCGCAAATTACACCGTCTATAAACACCATCCCAGACAGATATGCCGCGGACAAAAACTCCAATCTGACCGAACACGGCCATCTCATCATCCACCACCATCATCCTCATATCCGGGGGGAAAAACTAAAACCTAACATTTTCGCAAAAGACGGGTTTTTTTTCGAACAATGAGCAGGAGCACTGCTTTTTCATTTAAGAAGGAGTAAGAATTACAAAGTTTGTTACAAGATTGTTATTACAAAAAATTGTCATCACCATCACCATTTCGAAACTGATTAGGAAAACAACACCGCCTGCGCCTCCTGTTGATTTTGCTCCTGATCACCGTGCGCCCATTCCCTCAGTCTCATTTCTTCCTTGATCATCCTCACAACATCCTGCGGCTGCATGAATTTTTGCTGGAACACTCTTCTATTTCGCTCCTTCCAAATGTTCCACGTTGTATATGATAATCGCAGCCTGGTCTCTTTTCTCCCTTGCCGTGTACTCTGCCATTCTCTCATTCCACCAGTCCCTTAAGATAATGCCCGGGGTTGGTTGCTCGAAAATCTCTTTTTGTTTCCATTGGTTCACCTGCAACCACAGTTCCTTCCCGAATGGACAATGGATGCAAATATGGCTCACAGTCTCCTGCTCTTGATCACACAGCGCGCACATTGGATTACACGGCCAATTTCCTTTTGTGAGATTGTCCGCTGTCAACAGCTTTTGTTGGACTGCCAGCCATGCAAACATTTTGTGCTTTCCTTCCACCTTAGCTCGCCATATCGCCATAGCATCGAAATGACAAACTGCACCCTGACATTGTATGTCATAGGCTGATCTGGCTGTATGTTGACCATTGGCCGTCCACCTCCAGGTTATTGTATCTTCTTGTTCACTCAGCTGCACCTGCTGCACCATATGCCAAAGGTTGACGAACTCTGCAATGGTGTCTGCATCTTGCATCCTCCATAGCCCCCTTGTCCATCAGTCTTGCTCCAGCTCCTCCCTCACTGTCCTATTCTTGCGCCACGCCAACTTGTATAGCCTTGGGCTAAATCCATGGGTGCTTTGCCGTTGAATTGCCAGAATTTTGCTTTTCTTCCATCTCCCAAGGTGACGACTGTGCTTGCCCTGAATAGTTGTCTGTCATTCGCATCACACGGTAAGATTGTTCCAACCCATGGCGTTTCCGAGTCAACCCATTCATACCAGAGCCAACGCAGTCTCAGTGCTCTACCAAACATGGCAAGATTGAGCACTCCGAGCCCGTCATATCTTTTGGCCACTTAACTCTTTGCCAATTTACTAAGCAATGTCCCCCGTGTGCATTTTCAGCTCCCTTCCATAAGAAGCTCCTTCTCGCTCTGTCAATTTGCTTTATGGCTCATTTGCTCAGTGCAAACACCGTCATGTTGTATGTTGGAACTGATGACAACACCATATTTACTAGTTTCAGCCTACCGTCTCTGTTAATCAGTTTCCCTCTCCATGCCGGCAATTTATTTGTAATCTTTCTTATAAGAGGCATCACCTGTGACCTTGTGAGTTTTTTTGTGCTAAGTGGAAGGCCCAAATACTGACATGGAAAATCCTGAGTTTGACATGGGAAGGGCTGCATGATCTCCTGCACATTCAGACCCTCACACTTAATCGGGTACACCGCGCATTTGGTGAGGTTCGTGATAAGTCCCGAGGCCTGGCCAAATGCCCACATAATCTCATAGAAGGCTCTGATTTCCTCCTTGTTCGGTGCGATGACTAGAGCAGTGTCGTCTGCATACATACTGATTCTGAAACGAGCTGCCGCATGATGAATGGGGGATAGGATCTGCTCTTCTGTCGCCATTTGAAGCAAACGCTGCAGCGGGTCGAATGCAATGATGAAGAGCATGGGAGACAAGGGATCGTCCCTGTCGCAACCCCTTTTTGTGCTTGAAACTTTTCCCTCTTGTTCCGTTCAGAAGAACAGATGAAGATGAAGTCGCCAATAGTGCCGAGACCCACTCCCGCCATTTTGTCCCAAAGCCTAGCTGTTGTAACACTTCCAGTAGATAATCCCATCGTACCGTATCAAATGCCTTGCGTCGAATTTCGTGTTCTAGAAGAACATTACAAGCACAAACATCGTGCAAACGCGCTTGCACACCTACTTTGTTTTCTTGTCAAAAACTGCTTCTTCGACTCTGATTCCTGAAAGGTGACAGCAAAAGATCTCCATCCCATGTCACACTGATTCTCGAAATATCTCAAATGCAGCGGACGTGGAGCACAACCGCTGGCCAAGAGGCGATTTAGAAACGAGCGCACGGAGAAGATCAGATGAATCACACGTTTGCCGGACAAAGCAATATATAAACATTCAAAGCCCTAAGGCGAGTGCATTGTAAGTTTCTACAGCAACAAGCAGGACAGTCCACTTCACACACAGAGTTCTCTCGTGACAACAACCGAGAGCTAGCTAGAAATGGCCTCGACGCTGGCCAACGTTAGCCTGTCCACCCCGGCGACCTTCGCGGCCGCCGACGTGCTCGCAAGGCAGCAGAAGGTTGCCGGCCGCGTGTTCTTCCCGGCGGCTCGCCGCGGCGGCTTCTTCGCCGTGAGGGCGAGTGGGCCATCGACGCCGCCGGGCATCTCCGACAAGGTGTCGGACAGCATCAAGCAGGCGGAGGAGGCGTGCAAGGACGAGACAGCCACCGGCGAGTGCGCGGCGGCGTGGGACGAGGTGGAGGAGCTCAGCGCCGCGGCGAGCCACGCGCGGGACAAGCTCAAGGACTCCGCCGACCCGCTCGACAAGTACTGCAACGAGAACCCGGAGGCCGACGAGTGCCGCACCTACGACAACTGAGCGCGTGTCCGCTTGTCCATGACATGAGCATGCGTGCTAAATTTGTTACAGATGGCACATAGGAAGGCGGTGGTATACATAATAAAGGATACTTGAAGGGGTGAAGTGGAGAGAAAGGTCTCATTACTTGGTGAATTTGTACCATGCTTTGGAGTTCCTCTGCATGTATTATGCACATACACTGCCTGTATAAAGGTTTCTACCAGAAATGAACTGTGTATGACATCCTTTCTCTGTTGTTGCTAAAGCTATTATTAGCCCATAGCAGTCAGTTCTGTTAATTTGCAAGCGGTCACGATAGATGCTCTGTTTGATTATTGTTTTTTTTTTCCTTAACATCTTTTTAATCAAGGTCATCAAACTCTAGAAAAACTGAAGGTTTTTTTTCGGACTGATATTCTTATCACCGTCTATTTCCTGTCAGTTCGTTCGAGGATCCTAGACTCATTTGCGTGCCGTTCAAGCTTATCACTGTATCTATGCAAGCAACCACTCAGATCAACTGGTGTGCTATGAATTTTGTTGCTCTCTTTCTTTCTTTTTGGAATGATGAAGACAAGCAATGTCAACTTCAGTTTTGAAAAATCAGCACACTAGAGGATGAGCGTGAGCTCGATTGGTCAGCTGCTCGTGGTGGGAGCGCGACCACCCGGGTTCGATCCCTAAGATCGGACCTGGGTTCATCACCAGGGCTTGTCCCCAGAGAGTGCGACGTTCGTCGTCGTGCACTGGAGCACACTACATATTCTGGATGGCAAACAAAAGGTTAATTCTTTTGCATTTCTAAGAACAGACATGCTAAAATTTGTCGCGGCATGCCGACCCTGTTTAAAGAGAAAATAGAGGAAAATAGAGGACAACAGGATTTTGAAGAGAAATAGAGGAATTGAATCCGATGGGTGCACTTTCCAGGAATTTAAGGAGTTTTGGAGGAGGGCAGAAATACGGAAGCAATTTTAGCGTGAGCTTGAGCCTCATGTTTCAGTTTGACTATCTATGCAAGCAACCACTCAGATCAACTGGTGTGCTATGAATTTTGTTGCTCTCTTTCTTTCTTTTTGGAATGATGAAGACAAGCAATGTCAACTTCAGTTTTGAAAAATCAGCACACTAGAGGATGAGCGTGAGCTCGATTGGTCAGCTGCTCGTGGTGGGAGCGCGACCACCCGGTTCGATCCCTAAGATCGGACCTGGGTTCATCACCAGGGCTTGTCCCAGAGAGTGCGACGTTCGTCGTCGTGCACTGGAGCACACTACATATTCTGGATGGCAAACAAAAGGTTAATTCTTTTGTTCTAAGAACAGACATGTTAAAATTTGTCGCGGCATGCCGACCCTGTTTAGAGAGAAAATAGAGGAAAATAGAGGACAACAGGATTTTGAAGAGAAAATAGAGGAATTGAATCCGATGGGTGCACTTTCCAGGAATTTAAGGAGTTTGGAGGAGGGCAGAAATACTGAAGCAATTTTAGCGTGAGCTTGAGCCTCATGTTTCAGTTTGACTATTCCAATGCATGTTTTCTCTTAATCTCTCCTTGTTCTCTCTTACTAAGTTACTATGAACATCTAAGGGAAAATCCATATATATTTTCTCACGTGAAGCATTAAAATACATAATGAGGGAAATTTTATAATTTGTCATTCTATATGATTGAAAGATAGACAGCTCTAAAGTTATGCTTTCTCTATTCCTATGATTTTAAAACAGAAATGATACACATACCACCTGGCTGTCCTACTCCGTCGTCCGGCTAGTCCTAGCTTGCGTCTTAAGCCGTGAGGCCATCCTAATGATGTTGGCTCACACCGTGATTTATTTTTGTGACTCTGTGAGCCTTAGCAACGGTAGTAACTAGCAGTCGTGAGTCGTGACTAGCAGTCGGATGTATAGCATCGTTCATTTTAAAATTCCGCGTCCAAATTTATACACCATGCACTATTAATTGGTAAATCGGCTATGATCTAATACATGGTGTATAAATTTGGCATTTTCGTACATTATATCATGAATTGACGCACTAATTTGACATACATACAACTGATTTGACATGCTTGATAGTACAATCACATAGTTGATTTTTATATTAGGCCATAATTAATAGTCAAACTAGGGTGGACGCACACCCCTGTGCTCACAGAAGTATTTATCTTCATGAATATGTCAAGAATAATGTCAGAATAATGAGAATATGATATAAGGAATCTGAGTATGGACATTTACAGACTCACAGGTGCTACAAGATTACCTTGTGGTTCCGAGTCATCATAATTATATTACTCAAAGTTTTTCTACAGGATCTTGTACATAATAAACTTGGGTAGCTTGTGTTGCTAGCTCGGATGAATGGCTCATGAAAGGTACTAGAACCACTGTTAAGCAAATGTTTGAAATTCACTTGTGTTATCCTATACTTGTCCTTTCAAACTCCCCTATCTTTAACCCAATCGAACTTGAGTAACACAACATTTCCAATGTTTAGATAATTCAATACAATTATTTTTGTAATATGACCATAGTAAGATACTCCCTCCGTTCATAAATAGATGTAGTTGTTGACTTTTCGACATCACGTTTGACCGCTCGTCTTATTCAATTTTTTTACGCAAATATTATTTATTTTTTATAACTTGTTTTATTATTAAAGATATTTTAATCGTTGCATATTTATTTTAATATTTGTATAATTTTTTTTTAATAAGACGAACGGTTAAACGTGATGTCTACAAGTCAACAGTGACATCTATTTATGAACGGAGGAAGTACATCTTCTATAGATGTATCATTGTATTTATTGCTTGAGAAGCTACCAAATGATCATAGACTTCTCCTTTCCCTAACCAATAAGCACTTCCACAAATCCTACAAGAATAAAGGATCCTATCATGTTGTACTGAGTTGGAAAATGTGAATTCTATAAACCTGTTAACATAGACTTCTCCGTTTCCAATCATTGTTGTAGTCATCTGAGGACCAAGACACTATGGTACCTAGGTGCTCTCATCCACCCTTTGTCCAGGACTAGAAATGCCAACTGCTGCAAGCAAAAATGAATCAACACTGAATGGAATCACCTAAGTTTAAAGAAATCAACAATAACAAGGGGAGATCATGTGCGTGCAAAGTTGACGTGATTCTCATCAATTAACACTGAACACGATCACCTAATTAAGGATAAACAAAAGGAGAAGACGTGCTAAAAAGGCCAAGCATTCAAACAACAGACAATCAAGATGAGATGCAGGGAATGGGGGAGGGATTCTCACCAAGAGCAAAAATGAAGTCGTCGGAGAGGTCTGGGAGAGGGAGGCGATGGCAACCACGAAACCTTAACAAATCTGGTTTCCACAACTCGTCAAAGCAGGGATGGGAGCATGAGAGGTGGCGAGGCCGACCTTGACGGCAGGGATGATAAGCTCCACGACGGGAGGTCGGCGAGTTCAGGTAGTGCGCGCGGGGACGACGAGCTTGCTGTGGATGTGGCCTCGGCGACGGCGGGAAAGTCGAGCGAGATCGGGGTTGGAGAAGGCGAGGAGGAGCAGCGACGAGCGACGGTGTGCGGCTGTGCGATTGTGTGGCAATCAGGAGCAGCATCATGTTTACATGGCGTTTTTTAGGATCGATTGAGAACTCATATTTTATCAAAGGCAATATCTGATAATCGCCGTGGAAAACCTGTAGAATTTTAGGTACTTTGAAAATCGTCTGTCATTTCTCATTTATCTTAGGCGCTCCTGAAAATCGCCTCACAAAGTGTAATTTCTTAGGTGCTTTAAGAAATATCACCTCCAAACAATGCAAATCGAAGGCGATTTTTAAAAAGGCCTTTAAGAAACCCCTTTAAATCTTGTCCGTGCTGAAGTGTTCAGTTTTGCTCCAAAATTTGGTATCTAAGTTAAAGAAAATCTATGGAAAATTTTTTAGAGTCCTAAACAATGTACTTTACGTTTATGGAAAGTAAGCCACAGGGTGTACTGGTTTTTGAAATCGGAGAGCTGCGTGAGGCGCGCGAATCACAATGCTAGGAAAAGAAATGGAATCACAAGCTCTCAGTCCGTATTCGAAACGGAGTCGAACAGAGCGATAACCACCGGCCGGCGCGCGCTTGTCTCATCCATCCGAATCTCGCCGTCTCCTTGTAGGCAGCAGCAGGCACCGAAGCTAGCCAGAGTCTTCGCGCGCGCCACCGGCCGTCGCCATGGCCGAGCAGAGCGGCTCTGGCGGTGGAACAGCTTCTTCGCGGTGTTCGGTTCCATCGCCGCGGCCGTCGAGGCCGCCGGCCTAGGCTACTCCCTCGCCTGGCTCCGGTTTGCCAGGGGCTAGCTGCACCTCCGCGCCGCCGAGGACGACGGCGACGAGCACGCGGAGCGCCTCCGGAGGCTGATGGACGAAGTGACGGCCTAGGCGCTCGTGGCGCTGCAGCTGGCCGCGAGCTGGCGCCGACGGTCATGGCGTCCGCTCGCGTCGCCAGTGCCGTCGCCGTCGTTGATGCTCTGTTTCTTGCCTCAAAAATGCAGTAACAATGTCATTCAGCTATTTGCTCATTCGGATCCGGTACGTTTAAATCAGTTTTTGAGTTTGTATGTTCCGTTGTTAAAACATGTTGCAATGAAACCACCGACCGAAATGTTCTGATTCAGCAAATGTTCCTTTGTTGCTTTGATTCTTAGGCCTCCTTTGGAACGCAGGAATTTCACAAGAATTGCACAGGAATTTCACAGGAAACAGTTCAATTTCACAGGAAAAACGCAGGAAAGGAAAAGTTTTCCTCCAATCCAAACAAGCCCTTACATTTTGTTTCTCTGCTATCAACCTGCATCACCACTGTGCGACATGTTTGTTTATTGTGCTGTACTGTAAATTTACCATGTCCGGCCATCATATCCTCTGTTATGTGCACCAACTGCTATTAACACTATCTCCTTTCCCTGAAATTGCTGTCCAATTATGCAGGCAAAATGAATGCAATCGGTACTACTACATGTTACTGAAACGACATTTGTTTCAATGAACCACTTGTCGATCACCAAACATCCAAAGGCACTGGTACAAATAACAAGTACTGACAGAAACAAAGTACTGGAATACTAGCACATACCTTTATAAGCCCTTCAGCCTATCTAACAATTAAATTGGGTGGCCAGTATGGGCACTGATTACATACAGTTCATGAGACAATACACGAACTACTAATCAAAAGCTTTTGCATGTCTCCTTAAATCGCTTAATTACATACAATTTATCTGTTTTGGTACGACGATGCCATATACACACAATGTTGCCAAGTGATGAGGCCAAAAGACTGGTTGATATGATCGATTTCAGCCTGACAGATTTATCGTCGATTTTGACCTGGCAGATCGATCATCTTCACGCGCCAGGTCCTACGGCTGATTGAGTTGGCCAATTCCTGTAAACGCAGTCGTGCGACTCACGGTCCAATTGTGCCTGTGTCGAAGTAGAGAGTCGTCCCAG
This sequence comes from Eragrostis nindensis, assembly GCA_012490785.1. Lineage (NCBI taxonomy): Eukaryota > Viridiplantae > Streptophyta > Magnoliopsida > Poales > Poaceae > Eragrostis > Eragrostis nindensis. The sequence continues at coordinate 204,062 of JAAXCT010001183.1, read as the reverse complement.
ACGATCCGCCGGCAACACCCTCCATGAGAGCAAACCGCATGTCCTCCGATGGCTTCCAATGCCTCTTCCTCTGGTTGATGAACCAATTGTTGATCTGCTTTGGGTCCAGACCGGTCATTGATGCGAGCCTCACCTTATCTTCCTCCTGTCAGCACCACAACATCAGGCAAGGCAATGGTCAGGGTGAACCACCATATTTCAGTGGTACTCCAGAATAAGAAGGAATGCGGCACATACCGTAGGATACGGCCAGCGGTAGTGTGTGTTCCACCAGTCTAGCAACACAAACCGAGCGTCCTTGGGTAGCTTCCCTTTCTTCCGCTTCTTCAGGAACTCGGACCGAAGACGACTGAGGCATCCACTGTACTTCTTCAGAAGCATTTCCTTCAGTTCGTGATCAGCTAAGCGGGAGCTGTGTTCTTGCCCCATGTCTGCCACATCAGTGTCGCCTGAGCATTGTTCATCCTCAGAAGACCCCATCATTTCATCTGGCATGCAAGGAGCAAAGTTAGAAATACACTGGTTTCAAGAGATGCAGCTACTTATCTTTCATAACCTAAAAAATCCTTTGCCTATGCAAAGATCATCTTGAAAGTTACACAGAAGTAAAACATTGATACTTATTCACGGCAAGAGATAAAAAAAAAAAAAGAAGCTAACCCCTGTCATATCATCAGTTGTAGTAGATCCACGACAATTAGCATGTGTCAACATAGTTTACTCATTTCCAAATATACTTGGCGATCAAAGAAGAAAAACAGGACCAACGGGACCTCGGAAATATGAAGGTGCAGAAGTACAGTTGTACTTAAAAGTTACGGACTGGATCACAACCAAATTTGTCAGCGAAATTTCATATTGGCACATGCTAATACCAGTTTTGTGCACCAATGATCCACCCAGGATGTTTCATTAACTCGAGACTGAAGCTTGATTCTAGCAAACGAAATATGATAGTCCTTTGAGCTTCAAAAGAACTCTTGTTTGGAAAAAAAATGCAAAATCTTACTCCTTGACACCGTTGAATTTTTCTTTGATATTTGACATATATATATTAAGTAACTAGTTACCTATCACCAAAAGCAATTTAAGCTTGACTATTTGCACAAATATTTATAGAAAAGACAAATAGTCAAACTAATGAAAAACGCACGGAGGGTTAATTCCATGAACCTCCAACGTACAAAAATAAAATCGCCCTCTGCCACCCAAAACGCGCATTTTCAATAATGCAATTGTTTATATTTCCTTGCATCTCAGTCAACTAGAATCCATAAAAGATACATATAATTTGACTAATTGATTTAATCTTTGGAAAGAGAAGAATAGGCAGCCTACGCTTATCACTAGCAGATGGGTTCTATTATTATATTAGCATTACCAATAACACTAAAGCTGTTAGCATTTTCAAACGTGCCCTTTCCAGTGGCGCCGACCAAGATTCATGACTAAAATTGGACAGAACTGGTAAAAGTAAAATAAGCATATTTGACTCAGACAAGACCAATATATACAACGTTTGCAGCCCAACACATGGCGGTTATCAACTGAGTCATATGGGACAAACCTCTGCCCATATTTTATAATTTTCTGAGCACTAAAAGATAAGCTTCCCTTCACAACACTTCTTCCTGCACATTTCCCCAGTATATTCAATATTATTGCAACCATTCTTCCCATAACACGCTGTTTTGTATAAGTCTGCTGTAGCCATACACAGTTTGCCACTTATATTTTCTTATTGTGGGGCCTAAATTTAAACATGCTGTCTATGCAGAGAAATGGCTGTTTTAGGGAGCTTTACAATCCTGCCAAAAAAAAAAATTCCTGGTAGCTATCACGCATGGTAGCAAATCCACTCTCATTCTTATATCTACGGGTTTATAGGATTATTGATTTGGACAACACAATAGGATACTGTTAAGCTAGCATTTTTCAACCACGACTGTATCTCCCAACACATTATAACCTGAAGAGGGATGCATGAGCGACCAAGCTATTGAGTCGCAGAAACATAACTGAAAATTTACAACGAATGCATGAACACGAGTTTACTGGGAGTGATAGAATTAATTTTGTCACAGAAGCACAAATTCAATCGCTTTGCTCCGCTATTTTAGACTTTCCAACTCACAACTCGCAAATAACATCGACATGGTTATCAACACACTACTTAGACAAGCATATTTGAAACTTTGAATCAAAATAGTCAAAGAATATTGACAAACAAAGGTTAAATGTGTATCTGCACACAATTCACAATGAAATTTACTGTGACTAGGGAGAGAGAGACACACACAAACTACACTAAACATCCAACATGAACTCCGACATTCATCTTCCGACTCGTATATGCACCATGGTGCATGTGGACTCACCCTTACACGCTAGTACAATTCGCTCCAACACGCCAGTACTTTCCAAAAAGGATGAACTCCATCAGATCGAAATTGTTGATGGACATATGACAAACATCATGCAGTGAGCAACCTGAGATTTAAAAATTAATAGGACCGGAAAAAAGAACGGTGATCTTTCATTTTGTGAGAAAAAGTGACATGACAACAAATTAGTTTTCTGAAAAATGAAGTCAAATAGTGTGAAGATAGGGTTCACAGCACGTAAGTAATACTATATCTTTGCAGGCCAAAATCACCCCATTGCTTCCTAAAAAACAAAGAGCACTACATTCTTGATTTTCTTTCGTTCTTCGTTCTTTGAAAGTACAGATATCCCAAAACTTGTAACTACATATAGGAAGAACAATATTTGCTCTCGAAGCTTATTTTAGACATCATTCCGTGTGATCCAAGACTGACTGAGGAGATTGATACATCGTGCACTTATGCACCATCAGATAAAACAATCATTTTTGAAGGAAACTCTCTCCGATCCAAAATATTAGTCGTTTTAGTTTTCTTGCGGTCAAACTTTTACAACTTCGCCAATAAATAAATATTCAAATTCACAATATGAGGCCAATGTTATTGGATTCATCATCAAAAGTATTTTCATGAAAATCGTACATTCATAGTAATTTCTTTCTAGTCAGAATGTGACCTTGAAGACCATGCCACTGTCTTCAGCAATTTATAGGATTTATGGTTTCACCATTTAGAGGATTTTAAAAGCAAAAACATCTAGCATGTTGGAAATAAAAACATGCTCGTATATTACAGATCTGCCTTAGCAACAAGTTACACGTCCTATTCACTTTCTAAGGGCAATCAAACATATGCATGTACTTCTTGGCCATAGACATAAAGTTATATGGTATATATCCCCCATTATAAAAACTCAATATACTAGTAGAAGGTAATCCTTACCGTCTGCAGAAAGTTGGATCGAAACGTCAATATTGCATCAGAAAAATGGGCACCACAGGTCTTGTCAAGTCAAAAGATGGCAGTGCTGTTTCCTTGTAAAATATAAAAATTGCTACGAAGAACCGAAACCAAAGGATAGAATAGCATGCACACAACATTATTCTATTTTATTTCTGACGCCATTATCTCTTGTGGCGTTCTCGGCGGATTTGACTGGACCTTGTTAAAGCATCTTAGTAGCCCAACGTACTGCGATGCTTTACTTTTCGGGTATGATTTCAAAAGGAGGGGTCACACTAATAGCATCCTCTCATTTGCAACAATTATAATGAAACCTAATGCTCTTGTTGCTGTAGCATCACATGTATCACATGCATCATAAAAGAAGTCCACTAAAAAGGCTCATAGACAGTGTTTCAAACTACAAATCGCATACTTAAGGTAATAAATCCATGGTTATCTCCATAATATATGTCGGTAGAGTTAGCACACATATACTTACATATCCTAATCAAATAAGGTTAACATAATTAGCCGCTTACTCTCTGCAATCGCATGGGCAATCGCCATATTATATGATTCATTTTTTTTTATCCCGGAGCAGAATGCCAGAATGAAAATATCATCGGCAATAATATGAACTAGAAACCGCACAATAATGCAGAAAAGAGTCGGCATATATATGCACCACCAGAAATTACCACTACCGTGATGATATGATATGTCTTGTCAAAGGACGACCGAATCCGGCAAGAGATCTCCTAAGCACGAGCTAGTAGCTCTAAAATAAACCTTTCACAAAATTTTCTCCACTCCAGCGGTACTGTACTGCTCTGGTAAATAACCAAGCAGCAAGCAAAGACCAAGATTCTGCCGTTGGGCAACGCCACCAATCCAAGCAAGCACTCGCTCCCCACCACAGTAGTGCTCTCAAGTTCCATCACACAGCCTAGCTACTAGTAGAGCCTATCTCCAGAGAGAGAGAAAGAGAGAGGGCCAGGTACAGATAAGGTCTAGCTATAGAATGCTAGGTGCAGGAAGGGGTAAGAGGAGGCCTAGCTACGAACCTTGGACAAAACCCTACACAAGCACCCTAGCTCCAAATGCTTTACTCCACCTCTGACAGCCCTGCACCCCATTTGCATGGACACGATTTGACCCTTCAAGAACACACGCACACGCATGCACATGAACGCTTTCAGAGGCTTGCTTCTTTTGATACACGCACGCACCGGAACAAAACGTACGCTCACTCACGGAACCAGCGTGCAACGCGGTGACCTCAGAAACGTGCAACGACAACGTGTAGTATTTTTTAAGATGTGTAGTTGCGTTGTGGTAGACTGGTTTGTTTAGTTACCGCCTTACCGGAGTGCGTGGCGGTCGCCGCCGGCGAGCTACCGCCGCTGCAGAGGGTGCTGAGCTGCGCCTGGATGCTGCTCAGGAAGGAGGCCGCCTCGTCGAACGGCCGCGACAGCTCCTCCTTGTACCGGACCAGCACCCGGCAGTAGGTGTCCTGGAACGCGCACCACATGTAATAACAGGTGATTAGGAGCAAATCAAGCGTTCAACACAGGAATTACTGTGCTAATTACTATTCCTGTTTCGGGTCAGCGATCCAAGGGCAGACCATGAACTCGTCGAGCTCGGGATCGACGCCGATCTCCCCGGCGCCGGCTCCTCCGCCGCCGCCGGCGCGCCGCTCCCGGCTGACCTCCTCCAGAAGCGACGCCACCTCCGGAGGCGCCCCCACCTGAAATCAAGAAACCGCGCGCATCATTCGATCACCAGTACCACGCGTATACACGTAAGCACGAAGAAATTCTCTCCCCGCCTCAATTCCCGGCATGCGCGGCGCACGAGATCGAGAGCTCGCAGGATCATGCGCGCGCGTGGACGCACACGCACCTTGCGGCACTCGATGTAGGCGGAGAGGAGGGAGGGGTAGCGCGGGTGGCTGGCAATCTGCGCCTTCATCAGCTCCGTCAGATCCGCCGGGCCGCCGACGCCGACGACGGTCGACGCCTCGCTCGCCGCGCCGCCGACCCGCGAGATCCCCGGGTGGATGCTGTACAGATCCTCCATGGAGCCGCAGCGGCAGCAGCTCGATCACCTGTGCATCACACAACTTTACTATACACGGCCACTATTACTATATGCGGCGAACAAGTGGTAATCTAGGACGCCACTGTAGGGAGTGAATGGTATGGTGCTCTAGCTGTGCTGTATGCTGGGGTTCCCCGGAAAGAGAGAAGGGGGGCAGGAAGGCAGAGGCTTATGGGGAATTTAGCGGCTTATGGGGAATTTAGCGGCTGTTTGCACTGCAGAAGGAGAAGCTGCAGGTGCAGCAGCAGCAAAAGCTTTTGTGATATCTTCAGGGGAGGAGAGAGGAGAGAGAGATTGGGTAAGATCGAGACAGTGGAGAGTATTCTATGCAGGAAAAAGAGGAAAGTTGGGAGGGGAGAGGTATTTGACCGGATTTTTGTTCGAGATAGATTGGGAAGGTTGATATTATTGTCTTTTGGATTTGTTAATTTGTTTGGTTGGACTTGGACACTTGTGTGAGTTGGGATTTGGAGAGAAGCACCTCTTCAAGGATAGGGTTGATAACAGAGTACTAGAGTCTAGAACTGAATATGTTTTTCTCCCATGATTTTTATACATCTGCCAAACAGCCAACTCTCTCACACAGAAATAGTCTAAAATTTTGTTGCCACATACATGTGATTCTCACTTTTTAATGCATTTTTCTCACTTTCTAATGCGTTTCTATCTTTATATCTCTTATCTACGCCTTTTTGTGTGCTAGATCTTTTTTCAGTTAGTGTTTTCTTTGTCCAGAAGTAGAATCAAAAGTACTCTATCTATCCACATATTATAAGTATTCCTAAGGTTTAAAATTTATTGACAAATATAAGCATTCCGAGTGCTGTCGCCTCCTAAAAGGGAAATCAGGAGTCATTAAAGTGTTTGATAGGTGCATGCACATGCCAATAAAGAGATATATAGAATCTCGGGACAATACGGTCTTTACCCTTTGACCATAATATATCCAACAAAATCTAAAAATTCTTATATTTATAGACTGATGGAGAAGAATTGATTGTGAAAGATCAATTGTAGCTCGAACACACTATGCCCCTTTTTTTCAAAACTACCCCCTTCACCATGTAGGAATACAAGACGTAGTTTGATTGTCTTCATTTAAGTTTGCCCAATAAATTTATAAAAGAATATATGGGTTATGTAACTGAAAGTTGATATCATTGGATTCATATTTCCAGCCATTTCTTACAATTGTGATATTATAAAATTAATAGTGTCATAAGAGAAATCTCTGATTAAAACTCAAAATTGCAAATCATTGAACTAAACTCTTGCTACTTTGCTAAAGCATGTTGCACTAACAGCCTCGTCTTCTATCTTCTTGCATCAGTGTTGGTTTTTAGACATTACAATGAATTATCACTATACAAGAAAAAGTAATTTGAAACACGGAAATGTTAGTTACATTTGATTAATATTCGATAATACATATATGATTATTTGTAGAAACTTAGTATTGAACTAGCAACAGAAAACATCTTTAAAACGTACTACTATATATTTTTTTATAACATTCAAAAACCTTTTAAATAGAAATGTTCGGAACAAATTCCAGTTTGTCTCTCAAGTCTTGTCATATAACAAAGATACAAACAAATAGCAAGGCATGCTTGGATTGTCTAAAATATTACCAGTATCAACAAGAAAGAAAGCAAAACATTTACAGAAAAAGAGTGAATTTTACAAGCAAAAGAGCATTTTTTTGTCATAGTTTGACATTTAATTAGGGTCAACCCATGGTTTGCAATTAAAACTATAAATTTACTTGTCTCACAGAATTGAAGGAGGCACAAAGGGAGATATGTATATATTTAACATTTGTATATGAATAACCTTTTAGTGCACGGCACAAATTAGATTTGTTGTGATTTAGTTTATGTTTCCTTCAATATCAGGCAATGGCTTGGTGCAGTGCTCTAGTGATTGGATCGAGCGGAGGCCACACTTTGGGAGCTGCTTCATCATCGTGTGACCGCCCTAGTCCATGTTCTTCCATGTCTCTAAAAAAAAAAGATCCATGTTCTTCCATGATGGACTCGTCATCGCCGATCCGCCACGACCACCATATATATGATGCCGGGCACAGTAATCAACCCAAATTAAAGTAGAATTGATAATAAAAATCCTAGCCTACTACCATTAATTTTCTTTTTTGTTTTGACATCATTCTTATCTAATGATACTGCTTTCAAATATTGGTAGTCACTGCAGTGATGAGAGAATGACAGCTGAATTTTAGGCATCCCATGCATGATGGTAGGTGCCAACCACTAGCTAGCAATAGGGATGGTTAGAGCATCCGCAACAGCCTCTCAAAAACGCTTCTATTATCCAAATTTGGCTCACGTTCCCGAATCCAGCGCTCCAACAGACTAGCAAAAGCTCTCTCCAAAATAGCTTCACCTGGATTCCGGATTTCTCGCTCGCTTGGATTGGCGAGGTCGCTTCGCTCGCCAACGAGGCTTCCGCGCGCGTGGGATTGCATTCCCGCGCCTCGATCCCGCGCCAAGTTCTTGTTCCCGCGCGATTGTACTCTCCCAAATCGCCATGGCCTCTCCTCCGCCTGCAAGATCCGCCCCCAAATTGCCATGCAGTTCGCCGCCGGTCGCACTGCAAGCTCTGCCGGTCAGGTCGCCAAGTCGATGCCGCCAAGCGACTTCCCCCACTCGATTTCGCCGCCTGCCCGTACCTCGGCCCCTGCAGTCGGAGGGGTTCCTCTTCAGACTCCCCAATCTGTGATGCCCCAATTCGCCGGTCACTGAAGCCAGGGGTCTAGTGGAGTTGATGATCCAACAGCATTTGATTTACTGAGCCGTCAGGTTGTTCTTCCCGTTGGTCCGCCGTGTCGTAGGATTTCATTGCAGATGGAACCCAAGACCACATCGAGGAAGAAATCTCTGGTATGGTTCCTTAATTGTGTATTGAAACAAATTATTTTACCTTAAATATGATATGAAATTACCTTTCGATGGACCTTGACGGAAAAGTGTTGTATTCATGAACGATAGCAAATCCTGAACTGAACCTTGATGGAAATTATTAGCTGCTGTGCATAGATACTGTCTCACTTTTTATGCTTGGAATATAGTTAGCTACTGGATATTATTAGTATTAGGTGATGGGATTAATTAGCTGCTGTGCAAATCCTGGACCTTGATGGAAATTATTAGCTACTGGTACTTGTTTCTTAGCCCATCATCTCTGAACCATGGTGTATTCAAGTTTGATATATTCATTTATATCTTTCAAATGTCACACTTTCGTGAATATGTGTTTACCTGTACACTGTTGTAGATTTTTACTCTTTATTAGCTTCTGAGACCTCAAACTTTGAGAGTGACCTAGTCTGAAACTGGTCCTGCAGTCAAGTGTCAATGGATACTAGTTTGATCGATTAGTTGCAACATTGTGGCTCTAGCCATAATAATGTGCCTGTTCCAAAAATCTTATTGTGTATCGGTTCTAGTCACTCTCCTGAGAACACTAAATGGATATGTATCAGTAATTAATTTGAATATGAGACTCTCCATGGTAATCCATTTTTTTCCCCTGATGTTTGTCTTTTGCATTTGCAGGTGGGATTCGGGTTCTTATTTCAGCAACCTTATGTCAAGTGACCCTTTCTTTCCTCCTGTCCAGCCTGATGACATCCCACCGGATGACAACATAGGAGCCCAAGCTCATGTACCAGCAGCTGCGAAAGGACCTAAGAGAAGAAGCAGGAATTTCAGTGTTGATGAGGACACACGTTCACGGTCACCGTGTAGTTTGTCCAAGCGGCGGCGGATGAGTTTCCGATCAGCAGGCGGCAGGCGGCGGCCGTGGCCAGCAATACCTCCCAGGAAAGAATAGGTCGTGGGCGATACCTCTCAGAGGAAAGAAGAAAAGGCATCAGCTGCTGACATGGCAACATTTGAAAATAAAATGACGATTCGTTTAGATAATCTGTTGGAGTCCCCAACCAATTTAGGACGCATTCTATTTTAGATAATGGCTAAAATCAGGAAATTTACATAATCTTTTGGCTAGGCTGTTGCGGATGCTCTTAGGCTACTGTACATCCCCGATCCATCCATCCTCGATCGTAAAAGGCAACTGATGCACGCATGGAGCGTAGTACGCTTGCACACACGTACTACCAAGCTGTCGTCAGTGACTGAACAAACCTGTTTATCCCAGTTTATCCTATTCACTAGTACCATCAATCGATACTACAGGCATCTCGAGCATTATATACTTGTAGTGTACAGTCACTGGAAAATATTAGTAGTACAATGAACCACGTAAATAATACAGTAGGAGGATGTATGCGACTAAACGAGTTACGAATAGTACGTATGTTTCATCAGTCGTTTGGCGTGTCGTGTGGGGCTGATTCTGATTGATGGAGCTGAGGGAGCGGGCAGCACTGCACAGCGCCCGGCCAATGTGCGTACCGCGGTTTCCTGAACGGGGCAAACAGTGAAACTCGCTCGTTGTCGCCGCCCACGTCCACTGACCCACCCGCACATTGGCCGCCCAATGCACGGGCTTCCTTCCTTCCTCCACCGTCCGTGGGGCTCTCCGCGTCATCTCCATGACTTGTGGGCCCGCCGGCGAGGTCGTGGACGGACGGTGGGTGGCGAGAGAGCGCGCGGCCAAAGGCGGCAGGTGGCCGCCCGCATTTACAGCCGTCCCGTCGCCAGTGAGGCCGACGCGACGGCGGGCCACACGTCGGCCTGTTGTTGCCTGCGTCGGTACAGCTCTTTGCCTTTTCGTTCTTTTTGAACCGCACCGTACGGAATTGTGTTGTGAGTACTTGTGATTTGTACTAAGTGAGATCGACGTCTGATTTTCTTGTTCGATCAGTGGATTATTTATTTGTTCTTCAGTTCGATACGAGGACTGATACGCTGTTTCAGGATTGATATACTGCTATTACCGTACGTTAAGGAGTCTAGGTTCACTCCTATCAAGCTACTATGCTAATTGGCGTGTCTCTTAGAGCAAGCCCAACGGACCGGCGCATCGACCACAAATGTCAGAAAAAGCATGCGCAGAGGAGAGAGAAAGGCAGTCTGACACGGCCTTTGTCGCCGCAGCCAGCGACGATCGCGTCCTGCTCTCTTGGGCCCCGCCCTCTCTCCCAACCTCACACGCAGCCTCTCTCATCTGCACGTGGTAGGACCATTTGAGTGGTGTTTAATGGGCGCGTCGTTGGACGGCCTCGGCGCGCGCGTGGTCTGCTAATCGGCGACGCGCCCAGGTTATTGGGCTTGCTCTTAAAGAAGGTACGATGGTCCTTCTCTAGCGTGTCCTGCACCTCACTATAGAACCATGAGACACCAGTTTAGTTTGAGCAACCAGTGGAGAAATGGGACATTCCTGTTGGAGGATACGTGAATTACTTGTTCTTACTTACAGCTTGAACAGAAATGGGACATTCCTGTCTTACTTAAAGATTGGTAGTACATCATAGCTATAATAGTATAAGGCCGGATCTTTAATTTTAAGTTCACAACTCCTACTAGAGTAGTACATCATATATAGACGGTATATTTGCTGCCCGATGGAGTCTAGCTATATCCAAAAGGAAACGGTGAAGGATAAGTGGATTTTCCACAGTCAGATGACACCGGTGATTTTCCAAAATTTGCATGTAAATTACTGCTCGTCGTTTTTCTTCAACGTGGCGCTGACCCCGTCGTCCAATCATGCTGACACCGGCGAGCTCACGTGCTAGCTTCGCCCCTGATTTTCCATCTTTCTTCATCAGCCTGCACTGTTGGATGAGTTGATGGATGCAATTGCTTGGAGAATATGAAATGATTGGCGATAACATTTCCAGCTATTGGTCTGAATGGTGTTTCAGGATGTGCAAGAGAAACGCTTCTTATTTCTACTACTAGCTAACCACCGGCAGCCGCGAGGCTATATAACATAATTAACATTAGTATACGGATTTTTGCAATGGTAAATTGAAAGTCGAAATTTATCTTATTCAATAGCGGCACGTACGTGCTCTTGTGATTTGTGAATTCCTCACCTGGACGCCGATATGACCATGGAAAGAACAGGACACGTGCTGTTATTTTCTCCTCGAGGTGTTAAAAAGAAAAACAGCTCGAAGAAATTACCGGGCTTGATCATCCCGACGGTTCAAGCTGTCGTGTGGTACTACTCCTAACTTGTTCCAAAAAAAAGTGTACAAACTTATTGACTTTTAGACATCAAATTTGATTACGTAGGCAGCAGTGCACTTTGGCCGGGACTCATGCTCTGCAACTGCGCCTTCTCATGCGATGAAGCTCTGGCCTCTGGGCACTAAAACCTTCTAGCTCTCGAGTGGAGTCCCTTTCGCAACCAGATCATGGTTCCGTGCATGCCATGCAGTGCAGGCACCCAAAGCGCTTTTCAGCTTAAAAATGGAAGCATGCATGTTCAAGGCAGGAATGTTCTGAGTCATGTGGAGGACCATTGCGACGCGGCTGGAGTTCGACCACGGACAGACAGCTTCCTCGGACGCAACTAACATGGCCAAACCACTGTCAGATGTATTATTTCACACAATGCACCGCAGGTCCAGGACCACTTCTAAACATTTTAGAAAGGGGTTCAAGAAGAACGAGGTCCCACTTTGTTGGTGTTTATAATTTGTATCCTCTTTTGCATCACTTTGGTACGGTGTGGACTTGAAATTCTTAATATTTTGTCAATAAAAGGACATACACGTTCCCTCAAAGAACTAAAAGTTATCACGTTCATAAGAGAAAATGGAAAGAGCAAAAAAAAAATCCTACCATTGTCAATATTAAAAAAAAACACCTTGGATATACTTTTATCTCAGATTTGCTACTATTAAACTTGATGCCCCTTCAAGGATATCGTGATAACTCTTTAATAGATTCAATGCCACTTTCAAGGGCATATAGGGGATTAAGAATATCAAAAATTATTCCCTTATATGCCAATGATCGATGATGGCATTTAAAGATAAAATACTTAGATTATTGATGCTGAAGGGATTAAGTACTAGTTTATCATGGTTGCATATAAGGGTATATATGCCCATGAAATATATATAAAAATTTACCCAAAAGTTTGTTCAACACTAAATGCATTTAAGAATATATGAAACATGATCACATACTTTTTTTAATCCAGACTACAACAAAAAATAAACATAGCCTTATACTGCATTGCGTAGATGTCCAAAATATTAAATGCCCACGCACAGGGAGTCTACATACACATCTCTTTTGATGTTAACCACGTAGTTGCTCGGGCAACTAGTTGTAGTATTTTTCTATCGAGTAAATTTCACAAATCTATAACTATTTCCACTTTTTTATCATAGAACTACATCTTTTGAAGTTCATTTTACACAAATATAACTAGTTCAGCCATTTGTACGTGGTCTAAACGAAGGTCTTGAGCATGTGCTGAAGTCGAATTGGCAGCGACGAATGGATTGTTCCTGATTCATTCCAATGTGCAATGAATGTCATCTTTTGAGCAAGTGCCTAAGCTGAGATAACCGAAACGTCAAGATTGGGCGATCGCCCTTGAGTTGCCGATCAAGCTTCTCCCGGGTAACTTTTTTTTTTCGATTACAAAAACTCAGTCACTCGCAACACATGCACACTCACTCCTATAAACGCACATACGCATCCTACCCCTATGAGCATCTTCGAAGACTGAGCTGGCAAATTCTCGAGATTCACGAAGTCACCACTGACCCTCGCTGTCGACGGCCACGTCGCCTCCCGCTGAACCCAGGACTTCAGATACTACTGAGGCTCTTGTAATAATTAGGTTACATGCCCTTTCGTAGCTTCTCCCGGGTAACTAGAGGCTCTGATTGATGCCAATTTTGTGCGCAAAGCTATTTTTTTTCAATGCAAAAGGTGAAGCCAATCCAGAGCGGAGTGCCACTATAACATACATATGACAATTTGATGCACACATTTGGTATTAGACGGTGCACATAGTAGAAATCTGATCCTAATCATTGAAATTTGCTTTGGACCTTTGTGTGAGTGGGGTGAGCCCATGTAAGCACCGCCCCTGGTATAATAGAAGATTCGTATAAACATGGTGCTTAATTTGCATGTATTCATGTTCCCTAACATTATTCTTTTCACTTGAAGAAAGATCATATACCTTAGATCTTGGACTATATTTCCCCATCAATGTAAGCACCTCTGCTTCTATCTAATAAACTAATAAAGAACCAGTTGGGAGGAAAATGATTTTGACTTGCCAGATCCTACCTAACCTATGTATCAACCATTGATTCAAATCCCATCTTATCTTGAAACCGTCGGATCCTGCCATAGACTTCCCACCTGCCACGTGGGCGTTACAATGTGTGACGCCGAGGTAATTTTACATGAGAAAACGGGACATGGAAATGTTTTTTTCTACCTGACGAATTCCCTACCCTCCCGCAATACTCAGCGCTGCACAGCCAATATTCTCAGCTTTCCTATTCTCAGCTTTCCTTTGTACGTAGCACTTTGAATTTTGTTTCCAAACCGGCTTCGCTGCACAGACAATGTTATGAGCTTTCCTATTCTCAGCTTTCCTTTGTTACGTAGCACTTTGAATTTTGTTTCCAAACCGGCTTCGCTGCACAGCCAATATTCTGAGCTTTCCTATTCTCAGCTTTCCTTTGTTACGTAGCACTCAAATTCATCCTCATCTTGGCGGCGTCCAGATTGATCATCGGCAAGGCGGCGTCTAGGGCGATAGAGGATTTTGGCGGCGCTGCGATCGTCGGCTTGGCGGAGAGTCTGCCATCGCTTGTTGGTCATGGCGGATCGGCTTGGCTTGGCGGATTCATTTTCTTGTTGAATTCATGGTGGGTGATGCGGCGGTGAGTCTGCTATCATTTTTTTGTATGATGATCAGAAATTTGCATAATTGTGATGGGTAAATCACAATTTTTTTGTTTGATGCAACCAGTTTTGGAAAGCTTTTAGTTCTCTTTTGTTAAAGGGGTGAGAGCTGTAGTATAGGTATGATCTGACAAGGCTGAACAATTGATCTCCGTTCAAAAATATATTTTAGTAAGAGCTCTAACAATAGGTATACTGATTGCACTTTAATAGATTTTTTTTCATTCAGTTTAGTTTGGCCACAAGGCAGACAATATACCATTAGTTATAATGTTTCTGGTCCGTTTAATATTGCTACATATATGTTCCTTGTCCATGGACACGTGAGTACTCACTACTCAGTGCACCTATAGGCCCCATTCGTCATGCCTTCTCCTTTGATGATTTTTTTTCCTGTTTTCTGATGTTTGTTTCACACAATTATTAGTTTCGAATGCTTGGCAAATTTCAGTACGCACTTTTGCAAGGTTATGGACCCAACCGACATCTCAGTAACCAGCTTCCTCTTCAAACGCTGATAAAGGTAACCATTAATTTCAGGCAATTTGTTTGCTCATTTCCTTTGGAAGGGGCTTTGTGACGAGGTCCTTGATACTTTGACCTGCTTGTGTAGAATAGATGCTAAGTTACTGCTATATATTCTTTGACCATTTTATTCTTCTCATGGATTCCAGATGATGGATTTTGTAATATGTGGAGGGAGGCCTGTGGATTAGTGTACATAGAGCCATAACTTAACTTATTAATAGGTTAAGGGAACACTGGCAAGTTTCGTTCCTAGCACCATGAATTCTAATGTTTGTGTTATCCTTCAAGATCCTGCACATTTGGAAGACGTACTAAGCCAGAATTTAGGTGGTCAGTATATACAAAACTAGGAGATTACATCTGCCTGTAATAATACAATGTGTGAGTTTAACATTATAATTTGTGGTGTGTATTAGATCATTATGCAATGGCTCATCAGTTCTGATTGATTAACTTCGAGCACTATCTTTTACAATTTATCAATTCCCTTGATGTATTATTTATTTTAAACCTGCCCAAAAGTTGAACTTTGCAAAATGGAAATACTTTGAATCTTCTTTTATTCCTCTCAAGATGTAAAGAGATATTTCTTGAGTTTAATTCTCCACTAAACCATCCCTGTCAGTTCAAGAAAATGTGTGAAAAGTTCCTCTCAACTCGCACAACCATGATTATGAAAGTGTGAAAAATTAAACCCATTTTGAAACATCCAATTTTTTTAAGAAAGCTTGATGTCCACCATTGATTTATGAAGATAATGGATCAAAACGTATATCTTTAGTTTTGTTTCTTGCATCTTATCAAAAGATAATTAATCAACCAATGAACAAATAATATGTCTTGTGTCTTATAGTTTTAATTAACAAATTCTTATTGTCATGAGTTTTGTTTCGTTAATTAAAGTGTTCTTTTATCCATATTGAATATATTACGGTATACCTTAAATATCGTTGTAAGTCTTTTAGACACGTGCGTGGCGCACGTGCATTGGTACTAGTAAAAGGAAAATAGAACAGTATAACCCTACCATCCATCATGCATGGTTGCGTAAGTCCAAAACAGGGGAGCTTCCGGAACTTGTGTGGCCTACCGTGTCCTCTGTCAGTATACCCCACTAAAGCAAGGTTAATAGTACCAATAAACAAACGGTACAAATCCTGTCTCCCAAAACATGGACTCTGAACAACCTCCATTTGACACTGGGCATTGTCGAAGTAATGACCCTCGGATATCTCAAGACAAGCAAGGCTGAGTGCCCATACGGGATAGTCGGGCTGGCCCAAACAAGCCCGAGTGGCTCAAGTATCTAGATGGAATACTCAGCAAGTCAGAGAAGAATTATTATCTTGTACTATAAGTAAACTTAAGTTGTAACCGGCTAGGATACTTTTCATGTAACCCTGCACCCTCGATTTATAAGACGAGCAGGGATCCTTTCATAATCATCAAGACAATACTCCCTCCGTCCCAGTTTACTTGGCATCCTAGCCTCTTTCAGTTTTCTCAAAATAATTGTCATTCTCACTTTCCGATGCACCTTTCTTTCTTCCCAATACACCTCTATCTCTATCTCTCTCCTTCTCGTTTTCTGCGCACCTACCTTTACCAACTTTTCTTAATCTCTGTGCCGAGAGCTAAAACGACAATTATTTTAGGACGGAGGGAATACACCACACCAGCACAGGACGTAGGGTATTACGCATATCGCGGCCCGAACTTGTATAAACCTCTGCGTATTATGTTACCATCGTGTTCTTGGTTATTGCGCACCCATAGAAATAACATCGAGGCCTTAAAACCTCGACAGTGACGCGCCAAAAAAAGACCACGCAGAAATCCTCCGTCGAATACGATGGATCTACATCAACAACTACAGCCGGGGGCTTCACCTGGCGTCCAGCTTCAGGTCGACGACACGACGAAGTATTACGGCCGCAGCGTATCGGCTTCAAGACGACGGCGCCTTATCTGCGCCGTGGTGACCCGGCGCACGTTGTACACAAGGGTGCGACGCCCTTGCATCATCAACTACCGAGGCTTCAAGCTTTGTCATCTCCGGCCGCGCGACCGTCGCGGACAACAAGACTACTGAAGATCCGCGCGCCGCGGGCAAGCATCAACCTTGTCGTCGAGTTGTTTCGATAATTCGTCGTTATCTACTTGTACACGGAGTCCAAGCCAAGTACGGGATTTTTCTGCCAAACTCGATATGGACTCTGTTCGTCTTCAGCATGATTGTGCCGCTGATTGTCTTCAAGTTCCAACGCGAAGAGCTTCAAGTCCCAAGGCGAAAGGTTGTTCCAAAACAGCTTCACGTATATGCACCATTGCCAAACCAGGGAAGATTCGTTCCCTTTCTTCTTAATTTCTTTATTTTATTGGTAATCAATCTAGCTTATCTGTTCTTACGTGACCCTATTTGGCTTGAATACGATTCTGACGTATTGATGCTCTGTTTTTGCACGTACGAGGTTCACCTGATCGTGAACGCCGGGGGCTGTTGAAGTCTGACAGGGACTTTAACCAGTCAGATGATTACGACCCGACGAGCGATGACTCGGTGCATTGCCGCATCAACACAGCGATCGCGGTATACCTACAGAGCAGTTATTACTCGGCCTTGGTGATATTCACCCGGCCTTATATTTACTCGGTCGGTGATTCACTAGCTCGACCACTCGGATGATTATCCAATTGACCCCGCGTTAACCCGGAGGCTTTCTAAGCTCAAAGTATAAAGATTGACTTCACTCCTATCTGCGACTCGTAGAAACATCAAACAAGCTAAGTCATTTGTTTGATTTACCTTTTTAAGTCTTTTACACCTACCATATAAATTAATACACAGTCTTTCTCACTTCGGTTTGAGTTCCGACCCAGAGTCGAAGACTGTACTTTTACCCTTATGTGTGATGTCTTCAGTCTTTTCTCACATAAGCTAGCAAGTCGGTGGATATTTTTCCAGTTATGAAAGCTCATATCAGGCTGACGCTCACACTCTAACACTGACGGGTTAACGCCTTCTGTTGCTAACACTCTAGGTTAATGAGTCAGGCTAGGTCACAACCGAGTTAGTAGTTAGTGGAGTTCACTCATACTTAACGCTTCGAGGGAGACAACATTGGACTAAGCACATAAGAGACTAAAATTGACCAAGATAAAGGAGTTTCATATCCTAAGTGTCTTGTTTCATCATCGTATACTACATATTGTTTTTTCTTGTTTACATATACATGAATTCAAAATATAACCTCTCAGAGCTGATGAGCATATTTTCTACACTGGGGGGCTTGACGTCATTGGGCAATTATCATTTATTTATAGGTATTCGTCATTGGTATTTATTCATCATCAATATTCAGCTGGAATTCTCAAGATATTCATCAATACTTAGCAACTATCAGATTTTCATCTAAAATTTCACTCATTGATTATTGGAATATTCATCCGGATCATCTGGGTTTTCATTGGTTATTACTGGAACATTCAATCGGAATCGTCAAGATATTTATCTCTGGATTTCACTAATTGTGGGAATATTCAGATGGAATCTTACTATTAATTGGGATATTCATATTTAGACTTCTTCATATGGAATTTTATTCCAGATTATATGGTTACTCATCTTTGGTTATTTCACCGGGTCGTTTAGTCTGGTGTACAGGGCATCATGCTGTTATTAATTGGGAGTTTATCTGTGATTATATGGTTACTCATCTTCAATCATCACACATGGCTATCGGATATTTCTCTTTTTAGAATTGATTGGCTGTTTGTTGGAATTATTTCAAGTCTTCTATAATCTCCTGACTATAATGATCAGGAAGGTGCTTAATGCACTCATTTTGTATCAGCTGGATTGTTCGGCAATTTCTCTTTGCATCAAGCTTTGTTTCTACTCAACAAGAAGGCTATGTCGCTGATTTAATATTTTGGTTGAAACTATCAGTACACATGAGCTACAGCGTGGAAGGTGCTTTGCAAGTCTATCTCGTCACTTTTACAAGGATAATCTTCGGAGTATGGGTTTTGCATGCTGAGCACTCGGTTCATACAAATCACTCGGATATTATCTCTAGGCAACACAGGTCAGTCGGCCAGTTTTTTATACAAGCCACGTCCCTTAGCCATAATCACTCTGAATGTTAGCTATGGATTATTTCTTGCAGCAAGTTTTGAGACGATGACGCACTATAGTACATGAGCTGCTGAAGACAAGATAGCCTGCGACAAGTTTCAACATGGTTACTCAGATTGAAGTTATTTCAACTATTATATTCGGCTGAACATTATGTGGTATATATCGAAGGCCTGCAAATCACTCGGTTCTCTCATGCCAAAGATTATTTAATGAAAAAAATCACTCGGCCAAACAGATGGATCAGAAGGTTTATTTAAATGCTTGGGCATAGTCAGCCGGTTAGCTGTTTTTTATACTCAAAGTCAGCCGATCACAAATTCACTAGGATATATCTCCAAAGCAACAGGGGTCAGTCGGTCTTTATGCATTATGTGGTCGGCGTCAGTCGGCTGATGTCATTTGGGGCCTTAATTACTCGATTGCTGTCATGGTGTCTACTTGTTTACTTCCAACATCAGGTCGGCTTGATCAGAACTACTCGAAGAATTACAGAAGAATTACATAATCACTCGGCCTCAACTATTCAGTGGTTATTTCACTCAGCTACGACAGTGAGATCCAAGATTTATTCACGCATTGGTTGCAATCACTTGGCGACAAATTTACAACAACAGCGACGCAACAATATTGGCAGAAATTACTCGATCGTCTATTGACGAGGCCTATTCGGCGGTATCTACAATATTTCAAAATTTTTAGTCTCTTTTGAGTCTATGAACAATTGTTCCACTTCTTCATAGACTCGGGGGCTAGCCCACGTGAGCTCACTCGCGTGAGCCCACGTTTTTCTTCATTCGGCTATCATGCCAGGCTTTCGGGGAGCTTAATTATCCAGGCTCTATGAGCTTTACTTCGACGGACTTCATCTTCACTCGGCCAGTCGGTGGCCAGGCTCTACGAGCTTTACTTCGGCGGACTTCATCTTCACTCGGCTAGTCGGTGGCCAGGCTCTACGAGCTTTACTTTGGCGGATTTTTTCATACGGCCATATGGCTAGGCTCTCTGAGCTATACTCTATAGCTTCTTTGGAGTCTATGAACAATTGTTCCACTTCTTCATAGACTCGAGGGCTACATCCATAAGATGCACTTGACGTGCACCCTACGTTTCTTCACTCGGTTAGATGATGGATTTTCACTCGGCTATAATGCCAGGCTTCGGGAAGCTTTATACCCAGATACATCTAATAGATGTGTTTTTCAGTCATCATGACTAGGCTCACTTTGACCTTCTGTCTAATTCTTCGGATTACACAGAAGCTCGAGGGCTACATATAATAGATGCACTCAAGGTGCATACTCAAATTTTCAGAAGACATCATCAGTTGGATATTGGATATTATCAGTCGGTATGCCTAATTTAAGGTCTTGCTAGTCTTGGAGTTCCCGAGGCTAGATACTATAAGGTTTTCACTATTATATTATTTGGTTTATTTAAGTCCTTTTTAATCTCTCTATATTATTTGAGAAGACATATCTGTACATGGCGGGATATCCAGTCGGTAAGCAATGATGATCAATTAAAAAGCACTTAGAGGTTACTGTCGAAGTAATGACTCCCGGGTATCTCAAAACAAGCAAGGCTGAGTGCCCATACAGGATAGTCGGGCTGGCCCAAACAAGTCCGAGTGACTCAAGTATCTAGATGGAGTACTCGGCAATCAGAGAAGAATTATCATCTTGTACTACAAGTAAGCTTATGTTATAACCGGTTAGGATACTTTTCATGTAATCCTGCACCCCCGGATATATAAGGCGGGCAGGGATCCTCTCATAATCATCAAGACAATACACCACACCAGCACAGGACGTAGGGTATTACGCACATCACGGCTCGAACCTGTATAAACCTCTGCGTCTTGTGTTACCATCGTGTTCTTGGTTCTTGCGCACCCGTAGAAATAACATCGAGACCCTAAAACCTCGACAGGCATCAAAGTCCCGAGGCAGCCTCGATGTTGCATGGTTAACATAAACAATAGTACTACCCAGCAGTACCTATATATATAGAAAGATTACCGCTCTGTTAGCCGGCACTTTTTGTTTCAACAGGTTCGTTATCGTGGATAGCAAGAGCAACATGGGTTTTGCGTACTCCTTTGCGCGTGCCACGAGCTGGTTTGAGATTTCTTGCGTGCGCAACCAAATTCTCTCGGTCAAATGGTTAGTGGAGATGAGATTTGGGGAGCTCAAAAATGGAAAAAGGTCCAATATAGTGTACGTACTATATTGATAGATATGGAAGATTTGGTTGCCGCGAGTGCTTTTGGGGTACACGTCGTCTTCAGCAGCAAAAGCACGCTCCATTTGTTTATGATGCAGTTGTGAAAAGCAGGATGACCGCAGCAGATACAATCATTAGCGGCGGCACCGGGACAAAGCTCGCGCGCTTTGCCTAAAACAAGAAAGGATCGATGATCTAGATAGTAGTACGGCGTGCCGGAGGATCATGTTACGATTAGCGGAGAAAGATTGACGAGTGGCCAGCCAAGTGGGGCGGTACGTGGCGTTTGCGTGCGCAAAGGCTGTTATATTATAATAAAATGGGGCCTTCAAGCTTGAAGCGTAGTACAAGACAGTTTCTGTCCTACTAGGCTTTTTGTTTAGCACCCCTGCTAATTAATCTCGAATCTGGTGCGCGCCATTTGTTTAAGCGTCCAGGATTGCGTGGTTGGTTATTTAGATTCGTGGATGCTGCTGGCGAAGTGAGGACCGCAACTTAGCTCAGGTGGCGAATCTTTGCCCGGCTCCTCCGACGACCATGTTGTTGCAAGGATGACGACTTCGTCGATGGTGCTGTCGTCGCCGAGGCGAAACCAAGCCACCATCCGAGCGAATTTCAAAGGTCCTGATCACTGTGCAAGAACAGGCCTGTTGTCCTACTAACTGCAGAGAGGATCTCTTTTGTTTTCACTTATTACGGAAACTGCACACAACTTCTGCAAGTACTCCCTCCATCACACTAAAAATAATGTTTTGATTTGTTCCAAGTATCATTAGATTTATCATGTTTTGTATTATAAATATTGACATTGCTCTATACAAATTTAGTCAACATCCAAATTGTTTGACTTAAAACAAAGCTAAACATTGTTTTTTTAGACGGACAGAGTACATATATGATACAGTCAAAGGTCGGTCCTGTTTCAGAGGACGGTCAGTTTTCGTCATTTGAATTTGAACGAATTTGAAATCTAAAAAAAATGTACATAAAAAATTATAAAGAAAAATTAGACGGCTAATGAAGCACCATGGTGCAAAAATTTGTTAAAAATATGATTGTTTGCTCGGCCAAAAAAAAATACAAAGAAAAGTATGAAGAAAAAACCAACTTTATTCTTTTCTCTAGGTTGTCCTCATCCATCCATCGGTGCCTAACTCGCTGGAGAAGCGAAACTGGCCGCCGCGCAACTGCTAGCCGAGTGGACCCAGTAGCTAGTCGCGCGGCTCGTGCACGAAGCTGTGGTGGCAGATAGGCGGCTCGCTAGCCGATAAAAAGAGGGAAGGAAGATGATCTTGTAGAATTCGTTGCGAATTTTTTGCCTAGAAAATCAAGAATCATTAAGCCCACGAGGAGGGGGTGGGGGGACCTGGCCGCTGTTCTTGGTGTCTTCCACTGCGACGGCGAGGAATTGCTCCTCCGTCATGGCTTTGTCCCGATTGATCTCACGCGGAGGACGGTTTGAACGGATCGATCAGTTTTGTAAGCTTTGGTTGCTGCTGCTTGGTTTGAACTTTACCACCATACATGCGGCCGTCGCAAAAAGAAAACACATTCTTTGCTGGTAATGCAATCTCCCAGATACGTAACGCAGGACATGACTTGGTAGCCCGGCCCATAGGTGTGGTAGGTTTTACTGGGCCGAGTTAACCGGGCCCCAGCCTGCTGGCTTCGTCTTCCCCTCCTGGCCAGGCCATCCGAACACCATAGCAGCAGCCGAGCCGGCGGCAAGCTCCGTAAACCCCAACAAACCCCCACTCGGAGGGGGCCACCGGCCACGGACACCCATGCTGCGCGCGACGGCGCTGCGGCGCGTCTCGCTAGCCCCGGCGGCAAGATCGGTGCACGCGCAGGCGACGGCGCCTCAGGCGGATGGCCCGGAGCTCACGCGTCTGCACCCGACGTGGGTCCCGCTCTACGTGAGGCTCGGGGCGCTGCCCCCCGGCAGGCCGCCGGGGACCGCAGCGGCGGTGATGGACGCCTGGCTCGGTGAGAGGCGCCCGCTCTCGCAGGTCCAGACCATCGCCTACGTTCGCAAGCTCCGCAGCTTCAACAAGTCGTGCGCCCTCGAGGTGAGACCAGATCCCGCCCAATCCCAAACCTCCTACCACGGCCCGATGCTGGCCTGATTTGGTGGGTGGATTGAAATGCTAGTATTTTGGTTGAGAAATTTCCTTATTTACCATCGAGAGATTGACTAGTGGCCTAGTCTATTTTTCAAAGGTAAATAAGGAAATTTCTCATATTGATTTGAGCTCCATCCTTAATTTTATGGATATATTTTTTTAAGGTAGGTTCAGTTTGGATGTGCATTGTAAAAGTTTAAGTTTCTGTTTCTACGTCCAACATTGTACGGGGGGTTAACTTTTTGTGTTACCAATCAGAGACGGGCCAGGATTTGGACCATGGGTATTAAAAAAAAAGAATTTGATAACATAAATTATGGATAGTCACAGGAGTTGATGCCAACATCATTGACTAATAAATTTGATCCCAACTTTAAATTGTTCTACACATAGATATTCTAAATGATCAACATATCAAAGTAGGTGCATAAGTGTTTAAATTAAGCCTGTTTAAGTGTTTATGTTTGCTTTTTGATGCATAAGCAGGATATATTTTTTATGCAAAAAAATTGTTCAAAATAATGGGCATTCAATTGAATACCCTTGGTACAATATAGGCCCGCCCCTGTTACCAATCACCACAAGGAGATTGCATTTCATAAGGCAAATCGATATCTGATGACACCTCATGGTAGTAGGTGCCATGTTAAACCTACTGAATTTCTAGAGGTCCACATAAATTAAGATTGAACAAAAAGGATGAATTTAGGATTGAAAAAAAGGCAGAACCGGTAATATAGATGGCCATTTGTTTGAGACCTTAATTTCGTACAGAACTTTCCTTTTTGTTGCCTCATTACTATTGCTCCTCTGTCTCTCTTGCTTGTACGCAAATTCAAGTTTGAATTAGTGGCACAGATATGTGACCACCATGCACCGGATCGGTCTTCCAGGAACGTTAAAAAGTCTGGTTAACATAAAAACTAAAAAGAATGTTATTATTTTGAAAAGCCAGGGTGATGTTACAAAGTTTAGGAACTCCTGGCATGTATCCATGTAGACCACAACCTTAACCTCGTGGTTTATTTGTTTCGCAAAGCTTATCCCAAACTAAATAACAGCATATGTGTTGATCTAGAGCGCGAAGCCAGGCTGCTGATATGTGGAGGAGACATATGAAGAGGGTGTTTGGAAGTGACTGTCCGATCTGTAGTTATTTGGGTGGCAGTTTTCTGAAACTACGAAAACCATACATTTTCCTTCACATTAAAAAGTTGATTATGACCACCTTTTATTCTCCAAAAAAAGGGAAGGAAAAATATTGAGCCTTCGGAGGCAATCGGATACTCAAGAATGATGTCGTTTGGACTACAACACCTTCAGGCCTCTCTACTAAGGCTTAACGGCTTAACAGTGGGTAATAGGATAGATGACACCATACCCCCCTCTCTCTCCCCACACACACAAAAAAAGTAGGATAGATGATAGCGTAACAATAAGAAAGATAGGGCTTTACCAGCACTAGGAATTTGACTGCTGGACACCTTGATCAAACAACATGCTGAATTGAAGCCTGATTCCTGCCATTGCAGAATTTAGTTGATCTATTGTACATGTAATGCTTCATTTTTAATCCATGTTAAAAAAAATACACGCATTAGTTGTAATAATAACATTGCAGGGAATATGTTCCTATTCTACACACTGATTCTAGCATGCACGTGCTTGTCAGATTTTTACGTGTACATTTTTTTTTCTTTCGTCTAAAATAA
Organism: Eragrostis nindensis; assembly: GCA_012490785.1. Classification (NCBI taxonomy): domain Eukaryota; kingdom Viridiplantae; phylum Streptophyta; class Magnoliopsida; order Poales; family Poaceae; genus Eragrostis; species Eragrostis nindensis. Next base: position 179,024 of record JAAXCT010001183.1, on the reverse strand, counting down.
TAAGTGATATCTAGCGTGATTTTAGTTCCTTGTGTGTATGTTCCTGCTCAAACAACCGGAACAGATGAATATTCTTGTTTAAAGGGCCAATCTAGATCTCCAATGGCTCTATCCCTTATAACTATTGGATAAGAATTTATCGACTGTTTTCGAGCAGGCCCTTTTGAAGCAATGGACTTTATGTTCGCCATATAATATTTGGTCTGTTATTATTTTCCCCAGTTGATGGACTGGATGGAAGCTCGTGGAGCAAAATTTACGATTGGGCATCACGCGCTGTGGCTTAACCTCGTATCAACAATGAATGGAATACAGGCTGCTGAAGAATACTTCTGGAGCCTTCCAGATGTATTTAAGTCAGTAAAAACATATTCCTCTCTGCTTAACTGCTATGCTGAACACAGTATTGCAGACAAAGGCCTGGAACTCTATGAAAAGATGAAGACCATAAATTTTGGTCCTAGTACACTGGTGTACAACAACTTGATGACCTTGTACCACAGGTCAGGCCAGCCAGAGAAAATTCCAACCATATACCAAGAAATGCATGAAAGAGGTGTGCGTCCAAATAATTTTACACATGCTATGCTGATAAAAAGCTATATTACAATGAATGACCCGGAGTCCGCTGATAAGTTCTTGGAAGAACTGCAGAAGGTGACCCCAGTTCACTGGTCACTGCACACTAGGATGGCTGTCAGTTATGTTAATCTTGGACTGTCTGACAAGGCGGAAATGGCTCTAAAGAACGCTGAGCAGGTTAAGGATGAGGGTGAGATATCCCGCTGGCACACCCTCATATCCATCTATGCTTGTACTGGCAAATTATCCGAGGTTAAGAGGATATGGGAGTCTTTGAAGTCCAGATTCGAGAAATGTTCAAATAGAAGCTATCTGGAGATGCTCTTAGCTCTGAGAAAATTAGATGATTTTGAGTCCTTACAGCTAATCTTTCAGGAGTGGCAATCCAGTAATCAGCAATATGACATGAGGATAGCAAATATTATGATTGCAGCTTACCTTGATAACGGTATGATAGATAAAGCTGAGGCTATCCGTCAGAGCGCCATGGCTCAGGGTCGTTGCAATGATAAGACGTTTTCCATATTTGCAGTGTTCTATTTGAGCAAATCAAAAGTTAAAGAGGCACTAGAGATCTTGAGAGATGGAAAAAACGTTGTGAGGACACACAAATGGGTTCCAACGAAAGTGCTTCTGCAGAGATTTCTGAAGCATTATGAAGAGACAAAGGATGTTCATGGTATGGAGTCATTCTGCGTGTGCCTGAAGGAACTTGAATGCCTTGATGCCGAAGCTTACGAGGCCTTAATGCGGACCTATATCTCAGCAGGTAGAACAAATCCATGCATTGCCCAACGTATCGAAGATGACGGGATTCATGTAGAACCTGAGATGGCAAAATTGATTAAAATTGTCTCTGGCAGTTAGGAAAGGAAAGGTGTTTCTTCATGTTTTTTTTTAATAAAAAAGGTTGAGAAGCCATTTTAGTTACTTCACCTTCATGATAGAGCTGTACATGAAATTTATTATTCCTCACTGCAAGATCCCCGGGTGGATGGCTCACCTGTGCATCACAAGACCGTTTTTGCAAAGTCTAGAAAAGGAGACCGATGTCATAATTAGCATCCAAAACAGGACCGTTTTTGCAAATGCTCCAAATCACATTGTTGGAATCAGCTAAAGCACCATCCGAGAGAGTTTCAAAGGTCCAGATCACAGTACAAGAACTGTCGTCCTCCTAACTGCAGAAAGGATCTCTTTTGTTTTCATTTAAATTACGGAAACTGCACACAGCATCAACTCTACAAGTACATATCTGACAGTCTGCACAGTAACAATAGCTTGCTGCTGTTTCGTTTGAACTCTGCCGACGATACAGACATGCTGGTCGTGGCAAAAAGAAAACGCGTTCTTCGCTGGTAATGCGGCCGAGATACGTACTGGGCTGACTACGTAAGGACAGAGAATGATGGAATTTTTCGAGAATGATGACTTGCTAGCCCGGCCCATCAGTGGGGTAGCTTTTCCTTGGGCCGAGTTTGAACCAGGCCCCCGGCCAACCGAACAGCCGCCGCCGCAGTCTCCGCGGCCGAGCCGGCGGCAAGCTCCCCGTAAACCCCCACTTGGAAAGGGCCCACGGCCACCCATGCTGCGCGCGGCGGCGCTGCGGCGCGTCTCGCTGGCCCCGGCGGCAAGATCGGTGCACGCGCAGGCGACGGCGCCGCAGGCGGATGGCCCGGAATGCCGGAGTCTGGACCCGGCGTGGGTCCCGCTCTACACAACGCTCGCAGCGCTGCCCCCCCGCCGGCCGCCGGGGACCGCGGCGGGGGTGCTGGACGCTTGGATCCGTGAGAGGCGCCCGCTCTCGCAGGACCAGATCGTCGCCTACGTCCGCAAGCTCCGCTGCTCCAGCAAGTCGTGCGCCCTCGAGGTGAGATCAGAACCCGACCCTTCCCATACCTCCTACTACCGCTCGATGCAGGCATGATTTGGTGGATGGATTGAATGAATGCTAGGATTTTGATTTGAGCTTGTTTTTGTGGATTTAAGTTAGGTTCAGCTTTGGATGTGCACGGTAAAAGTTGAACAAATTGTTTCTACAGCACGTCCAACATTTGTACTGGGTTAACTGTTACCAATCACCACATAGAGATTGCATTTCATAAGGCAAATGGATATCTGATGACACCACGTGATAGAGATCCACATACGTTAACAGAGAGGGAGGGAGGGAGATTTATTTGTGACCTTAACTTCATGCAGAATCTTTATCTCATTACTATCGCTCCTCTCTCTCTCTCTCTCTCTCTTGCTTGTACTGAAAGTGGCTAAGGACGACTTGGCGTCAGGAGCTGGAAATCGGGAGGATCGTCACTAGTTTGTTTCCAGTTTGTTGCATGCAGTTTGTTAGCGGAAGTTTGTCAGTGCATGGGCTATAAAGGCAAGTCGAGTTAGTGTTTTGTAATCATCACTGAAGAAGGAATAAACCTCCTGATTTGGTAAGGCTGTTATCGCCGCCCGTGGCTGGGAACATCCCTCCGGCCGCCAGCGAGAGCGCCCTCCCCGTGCCCGATATCCACTGCGTTCCATCTCCCAATCTCATCTACTCTTGCACACTCCACTGCGTACTCCTCAACAACACCATAACATGGACCAAAACCTTAACCTCGTGGTCTATTTGTTTCGGAAACATCATCCCAAACTACATAACAACAAATGTGTTGATTTAGATCTCCTACCCAGGCTGCTAATACGTAGAGAAACATGTGAAGCGCGTATATTTGGAAGTGATTGATGGTCCAATCTGTAGTTGTTTGGGAGGCAGTTTTCTGAAACAATCAAAACCATACATTTTCCTTTGCAGTAAAAAGGTTAATTGTGACCGCCTCTTGGTATCCAAATATTGCGCCTTTGCAGGCAACTGGATACTCAGATATGATTGATACTCAAGAAGGACGTCATTACAACAAATTGATAAAAAAAGTTATAATAGATTGGATGGACCATTGGACCTACAGGCTATAGCCGTAGTGCTTTCCTGGTTCGTTAGGTTTATAGCCACTTGCGAAGCTAGGTAGCCCCAGGGTGGTGCACATGCATCAGGGTAAAGAAAAACAGTACCAGCATGTTCCCTTTGGTGACCATATAAAATAGCTGATATAATTGATGATTAGATGGCATGCACCACCATGGCAGCGGCACTTGCTTCGCCACTGTTTATAGCTATGAGCCCAAGCTTGTTTATTAGTTTCCTTCATGTTTCCTCTGTGCATAGTTACCCTAAGTCCTTATTTAATCAACTAACGAATCAACAATACAGTTCTTTGCCCACCGAATTGGTATCAATTAGAGTCTCTTGTTACTCGGGAGAAGCTCAGCAACTCAAGGTTGATTGCCCAATCTTGCCATCGTTGTTTTTCTCATCTGTATTCCACATTGGACCTTCCATCTGAAGAATGAATGTTTTCTGTATTCTCAAGAGCAATGTTAATTGTTTTATACAAAAGATCATTGGAAAAATTCAAAAGGGCTGACATTTGTTGTGTCAAGGAAACATATATTTTCATACGCTATACACCACAGATCAAACACATGCCATGAGGCCTATATCGAGAGTTATGAATGATCTTGTAAAGTCAATTTCCAGTTTCGAGAAAATTACCCGTCGTTGGGAGCTCTTGCACAGCACATTTTGGTATGAACTGGGGGCGCGATTGGTAGGGTGGCCCGGCCGCGAACCAGGCCCAGCCCATGCAGGTGGGTGTGTTTGGTAGGCTGGAGAAGGGTTTGGGCCAGCACGCGCGGTTGCATTTCGCCCCCATTTCGCTGCACCCGCAGAAACAAAAATTTGGATCGTTTTTTCTGGGCCAGGCTCCAGACATGCTTCTTGCTGCACCCGCAGAGCCAATTTGGCCTGATAATTGCTACGGCCCACCTCATTTCCAGGCTACCAAACGAACTCTTTGCCGGCCCTGTCTCACGTAATGCAGCCTACCAAACTACCTGAGGTTGGATGACCTGATGCTAGCCCAACGGAGCTAGTTGGGTCTACTGATGCAGGCCCGGGGGAGAACTTCCAAACGCGCCCTGGGTGATCTTATTTCTCGCAGTTGATTAGTAAACCTAAAGAAAAGTGTTTAAAAGAAAAACTTGACAACAGCATATAAAGATTATGGTCTAACAGTATAAAATGCAAACTGCTATAATGTTATAACACCTTCAGGCCTCTCTACTAAGGCTTAACAGTGGGTAATAGGATAGATGATAGTATAATAACAAGAAACTTGATAGGAGCTTACCAGCATTAGGAATTTGACTGCTGGAAACTTTGATCTAACAACTTGCTGAATTCAAGCCTGAGTCCTGACAATGCAGAATTTAGTTGGTCTTTTGTACATTCAATGTATTATTTTCAATACATGTTAAAAAAATACTTGCGTTAGTTGTAATAATAACATTGCAGGGAACATGTTCCTACGCTACGCACTAGTTCTAGCATGCATGTGCTTGTGAAATTTTTACGTGTTTTTTTTTCTTTTGATATCTGGCATGATCTTAGTTCCTTGTGTGTTTTCGAGCAAGAAGTTTTGAAGCAATGTATTTATGTTCACCATCTTATATTTGGCCTTGTTATTCTTGTCCCCAGTTGATGGACTGGATGGAAGCTCATGGGGCAAAATTTACGATTGGGCATCACGCTCTGCGGCTTAACCTCGTATCAACAGTGAAAGGAATACAGGCTGCTGAAGAATACTTCTGGAGCCTTCCAGATGTATTTAAGTCAGTAAAAACATATTCCTCTCTGCTTAACTGCTATGCTGAACACAGTATTGCAGACAAAGGCCTGGAACTCTATGAAAAAATGAAGGCCATGAACTTTGATCCAAGTACACTGGTGTGCAACAACTTGATGTCCTTGTACCACAGGTCAGGTTATCCAGAGAAAGTTCCAACCATATGCAAAGAAATGTATGAAAGAGGTGTGCGACCAAATAATTTTACACTTACTATGCTGGTGAAAAGCTATATTAAATTGAATGACCTGGAATCTGCTGGTAAGTTATTGGAAGAACTGTAGAAGGTGACTCCGGTTCACTGGTCGTTGTACACTAGGATGGCTGTCAGTTATGTTAATCTAGGACTGTTTGACAAGGCGGAAATGGCTTTAAAGAAAGCTGAGCAGGTTAGGGATGATGGTGATATATCCCTGTGGCACACCCTCATATCCATCTATGCTTCTACTGGCAAGTCATCCGAGGTTAAGAGGATCTGGGAGTCTTTGAAGTCCACATTCAAAAAATGTTCAAATAAAAGCTATCTGGAGATGCTCTTAGCTCTGGGAAGATTAGATGATTTTGATTCCTTACAGCTAATCTTTCAGGAGTGGCAATCAATTAATCAGCAATATCACGCTGGGATAGCAAATATTATGATTGCAGCTTACCTTGATAAGGGTATGGTAGATGAAGCTGAGGCTATCCGTCAGAGTGCCATGGCTCAGCGCCATTGCACTGATAAGATGTTTTCCATGTTTGTAGTGTTCTATTTGACTAAATCAAAAGTTAAAGAGGCACTACAGATCTTGAGAGATAGAAAAAGGATGGTGAGGAGACACAAATGGGTTCCAACAAAAGTGTTTCTGCAGAGACTTTTGAAGCATTATGAAGAGACAAAGGATGTTGATGGTATGGAGTCACTCTGCGTGTGCCTGAGGGAACATGAATGCCTTGATGCCGAAGCTTACGAGGCTTTAATGCGGACCTATATCTCAGCAGGTAGAACAAATCCATGCATTGCCCAGCGCATTGAAGATGACGGGATTCATGTGGAACCTGAGATGGCCAAATTGATCGAGATTGTCTCTGGCACTTACGAAAGGAAGCACATCGAAGATGTCGGGATTCATGTGATGGCAAAATTGATCAAGATTTTCTGTGGCACTTAGGAAAGGAAAGGTGTGTCTTCATGGTTTTTTTTTTTTGGGGGGGGGGGGGGGGGGGGGGGGGCATTTTATCCACTTTACCTTCGTGATAGAGCTTTGTATGAATTTTTTTTCCCCGCTGCCATCACCTTTGTTATAGGGTTGTATTAAGGTCTTGAGCAACTCAACTCAAATACTAATTTGACAAGTAATCTCTCCCCCCCTTCTTCATTGTCAATCTTGAGCAATCACTCAAATCCATTTGACAATAATCTCCCTTTTAATCATGCTTCTTCATTGTATATTCGATGCAATATGCTAATATTCCATATTCATGCATTCTTATTAAGACCACTTTCATTTTGTAATTCAATTGTTATAACATTTTCTTATTTTATTCCTAAAAGAAACCCTCTATATCATACATGCGTCATCTCCCGTTGTAAATCCTCCTCTCCTAACTTCTTAGTGATATATCTCACCGCTTCTCTCTTATTCCTTTACAGTGTGTGTTATCATGACATTGTACTTTTCTCTATTCGAAGGCAAAGACAAGCTTACAAACAAAAAGAAAAAAAGAAGAAGAAAGAATCAAGCCTACAAATGCTTGGGTATGCCTCTGATATGGCTGTGCACCGTACCGTAGCTGCACACTGAAGTGTAGCTCTGAATTTGTCACTTCATCTCGTGACCAATTTTGAATATATGCATCAGTTATTTCACCAAATTTTCAATCATTCACACAGCTGTTATTGATCTCAATAGGCTACCTGATTCATAAATTTCATTATTTATATACTTTGTTTGTAATTAAGTATCCATATTTTATGTTTGTTGTTGCTCGTTATATTGCTTTCTTAATTACTTAATTTCTCTATTGTTACTTAGATTGATAAACAATAAAATAGTTCGTTAGTATTTTAGCCGACTCATTTAATTCATTCAAAGGAATACCAATATACTCTGCTTTTTCTCAATTGCACCCACAGCAAGTGCGAGGTATTCCACTAGTTTTAGGGCTTGTTTGTCATAGCTCATGCAGGAGTTGGAGTTCGTAAAATAGTTTTAATGTAAAAACGAGTCAACAAAATATTCTTAATTTATTTACAACTTCCACTCTAAAAATTTCTAGAGCCAGCTACAAGAAGCTTCAAACTCCACGAAATTTTCTAAAGGTAGAGGCATGGCAAGCACTCCTTTGCTACCTCCAAACTAAACTAAGTGTGTTTGGTACGGCTCCAGATTCACCGATAATCAGAAACGTTTCAGATTCAATCCAGAAACGTTTCACAATCTGAAACAGAAGAATCACTGAAACCGTTTGGCCATTGATCTAGAATTGATGAAACGTTTCACAAAATGAACTAGAATCATTTGAAACACCTATTTTGATGATTCTTATTCCTAGTTCAAAACAGAGAAACGTTCCAAAGTGATTCAGGCAAGAAATGTTTCAGATTTTGATCGTTCGGAAGTGATTCAAGTGATTCGGAGAAGAATCTGAAGTGTTTCATGCATCCAAACGGACCCTGGTGACAACTCGATTGCTATAAACTCACAAACTAGGAACGACTCTCGCAACATAACTAGTGTACTAGGGTTCACAAAACCGAGAAAAGTTAGGTTTTCTACTGTGCCAAAAACAGACCGCTTATAAATAAAACCGAGCGAAAACTAATTTTGCTATAGGTGTTTTTAGCTAAAACCGGACGTACGACGAAACCGGGTTTTAGTTTTTTTTTTAAGCATGAACCAGGTTTTAGTCGGTTTTTGTAAATCTCGCTGGTGGGGTACTACGCCATTCCGTGGTGCGGTTAGCTACGCCGCTGATTTACCATCGCTGTCCCCCCCTTCAGCCGAAACTCCAAAATCCTAAACCCATGGCGCCGCCCGCCTCCTTCGCCGGCGCTCGCCTTCTGCTCCGCCGCCTTCTCTCCACGGCCACCGAAGCGGTGACAGAGGTCGCAGCTCCCGCCGCCAACGCCACGGCCAACGCTGCGAAAAAGAAGGGCGCGCGGCCGCTCTACCGTCAGCTATCGGCGCTGGGCAAGGCCGGGGAGGGGAGCGTGTCTCGGGTGATGAACAAGTGGGTGCGGGAGGGCGGCACGGTGCGCGTCGACGATCTCGTCAAGCACGTCAAGGATCTCCGTAAGTACAAGAGGCACGCCCACGCCCTCGAGGTATGCTGATGCCTCCACCTTGCGAACCAAGCACGCCCATTCGTTTTGAATTCCGATTAGTCCGTGCGTTAATGATTGCTGGGAGTGGGGTCACTGCGGTGGTAGATGAAAGGCACGATTTTGCATCAGCAAGTAGAAATCGGAGTGGTTTAATGTATGACGCCTGTGTGAAGATGCATCCTCCCCTGCATGTTCTGTTACATTGATTTCAATAGATGATTAAATTGAGTTTCGATTTAGTTTGGGGGAACTCGTTGGGTAAAGGCTTCTGCATTGAGGGGCGTCAGCACACCAGGCATGGTCTTTCGGGTCAGCTTTGCCGGAACAGGGCACCGGCAGTAGGACATATGGCAGAAAGTGGATAAGATGCAGGGAGCGGGAGGCTGTTGTAGTGGGAAATGAGCATGCGAGTGCGTAGTAACAAACGTATGAAGTACCATCTTCTCTGGCGACATCAACCATAGATGAACGACGGCACATATCAAATTAGAGTTATGTTTGAGGTCCACCAAGCCTGTTGATCATCACTTGAAACATTAGGTACGTTCAGTTGTATGCTTCAGTGGTGGCAAGGGTGTTGCCAATTGCCGAATGAAGATTTTTATGGTGGGCAGTGGAGGATCAGGGTGAGTCCACACTGTTAGATTGGGCAGGGTGACTGCAGATCTGTGAGGGTACAACTAGGAATGCGAGTTTTCTAATTTTTGGGTCATGGCCCGACCCAAAAACCCTCAAATGAACTAAAAGTTCATCTCACCTTCACAAATTGACCCACAACTACCCGCTGGGTACCCATTTGTACAACTGGCTTGTGTAGAAGCAGCAGGGGGTGGTGACCATGGTGCTTGCAGCTGCTGTAGGTGAGGCTTGCCAGGGAGGCATCAGGGCAGTTTAATGTGTTTCGTTTTGCGTAACCTCATTGGCAGCTTATTTGCGCTGTTTCACCTTAAATGTCAATGTTGATAGTCACCTCCTTTTTTTAGGGGAATACAGCAAGGGATGCCCTTCCTGTGGTAGATATATATGAATATAGGCCCAGAAAAGTAAACTGTACATGGAGCGGAGCCCAAAGCTCTAACCCAGAAACAGAGAAAGGCGAACTAATTATCTGTACTAGTTGATGAGATTTAGCAAGGAATCTCTTTTGCCTGTAGACATACTATGTGATTGTAAAGTAACTTCTGTTATGTTGCCAAGAATGAAATGAGGGTTGTTCCCGTTTAAAAATTCTGTTGTTCCTTTGCTTCCGAATCTGCCATGATCAATTATGAAGAACTCCATAAAGAAGGAGCGTTGGGCATCTTTTAGCTTGTTGCATCATTTCACATAATTCCGTTCGAGAAAAGAAACAAAGAATTCTACAATTGTAGTCCTAAATGGTCTGAAGGTGTTGCCAGCATCTTTTACTGAAGGGGCAACTAAAGAACAAGTGGAAGGCTGTTTCCTCCCTGTTCTGGTTGCATAGAACGCAGTTGTAGTTATTTCCCTCAAGCATATGCTTCTTCCTTGATAGTCACCTCCTTGACAGTAGGTCTGGATAATCTTGTTAGCCTAGGTATGCTTGCTCTGTTTTTGGTTATTCTGCTGATACTTTTCAGCTTAGTTCAGCTTGCTTGCTACATGTTTAGCCACATGGAAAAAAAATAGATTTTTATTATAATTGGTAGAGATTCTCTCTATCTAGAGTCTAGACTAGTGAAACATGTGATTTGGGACTTGGGGCACGCTAAAGCAGTGTGCAACTGCCCATTTTTGTAGGTTTTGTATTGCATTTGTATTACACTAGAAATACTATAATATAAGAACAGCAACGAAGGGAATCAGTATGTTTGTTGTCCTGCAATCTGTAATAGTGTGTATGCGCAACTGTACCTCAGTTATCTTGTAGTCAGAGCGATTAATTATCAACTCGTTTTGCTGCATACCTGTTTGTACTTCTGCTAATTATGGTAGTACTTGAACAATTTGGTGTTGTTTTTTATGCAGTTAATGGATTGGATGGTTAATGCACGGGGCATGAACATGTCACACACTAACCATGCAATACGCCTGGATCTCATCCATAAAGTGCGTGGCATCCAAGCAGCTGAGAATTATTTTGATGATCTCCCTGATCCTGCCAAGAACCATAGAACCTATGGTGCACTTTTGAATTGTTATTGCTCAGAAAAAATGGAAGAGAAAGCAACAGACCTCTATCGCAAGATGGATGAGCTTGGCATCGCGTCCAGTACTTTACCCATCAATAATCTGATGACCCTTTACATGAAGTTGGGCCAGCATAGGAAGGTTGATAGCCTGTTTGAGGAAATGAAATTGAAGAATGTTAAGCCTGTTAGCCTCACATGCTGCATTCTGATGACCAGCTATGCAGCATCAAACAAGATAGATGCAATTGAAGAACTTCTGAAAGAAATGGCAGAAAAAGGTGTGGATCTACAGTGGTCTGCATATAGCACGCTTGCTTCTATCTATGTGAATGCTAAACTGGTTGAGAAGGCTGAGTCTGCTCTGAAGAAACTTGAGGAGCTTGTTTGTGATTCTGATGACAGGCAACCTTTTGATTTCCTTATGAGCCTATATGCCTCAGCAGGCAACTTGAGTGAAGTCAATAGGGTATGGGATGTGATAAAGGCCAAATTCTCTAAGGTGACCAACACAAGCTACCTCGGTATGCTTCAAGCTCTCTATAAGCTCAATGATCTTGATCGCTTAAAGCAGATTTTTGAGGAGTGGGAATCCAGTTATGAAAGCTATGATATGAGGCTCACAAACATGATGATTCGTGCCCATCTCAAGGGTAGCAAGGCCGAAGAAGCAGAGTCGTTGTTTGATAAGGCCAAAGAAAAAGTTGAAGAATTTGACTCCAAAACCTGCGAATTGTTTCTTGACTACTATGTGGGCAAAGGGGACATGAGTTCAGCCCTGAAGTGGGTCGAGAATATAACCAAGCTCCCCAAGAAAGCTGGGAAGCTCGATCAGGATAGGATTCTCAAGTTCCAAAAGTATTTCGAAGAACACAAGGATGCTGAGGGTGCTGAGAGGTTCTGCAAATGCCTGAGGACGCTCGGGTGCATTGATGGGAAAGCCTACGAATCCCTCCTGCGGACTTACTTGGCAGCTGGTAAGACGAACCGTTCTCTTCGTCAACAGATTAAGGATGATAAGATTGAGATCTGTTACGATATCGGGAAGTTGCTCAAGAGGATGGGTGACAAGGGACGATGATACACATATTTATCTTCATCTCCGGTATACTTAGTCGTTCCTTCTGAACTGACCCCTTTCATGAGCATCAAAATACAGATGTGAACAGCGAACTGTTATTTCGTTGTTCCCTTTAAAGGATAAGCTCATGGCTATGGTGGAGTTCTAGCTTTGGTGTTCCTGCAAGCAGCAGTCCGGAGCAATGAGATTCTTCCTAGTCCAACGTGATGTCTTGTCTAAGTAGGCTTTTTCCAGATACTTCTTTTTTTACTTTTCTTCTGAATGAAATTGCTGTTACAGACTTTGCTGCACCCTGGCAAGAATCCCACTAGAGTCCATGTCTTTGTGGTCAGTGTGCTATCAGTTTGATGCCCTGAGGCCCCTGACAGTGATATGTGCATGCTCTCCCAAGTGTAGTGTGGATAGGTCTTGTGAACAGGGTCAGCCATTCGGACTGGAAATAATTGCCTGCAGGACGATAGTCTAGAGCTATGTGATGTCGTGTCGTTCTGGAAAAAAAATGAGACGTTATTTGTTCGCTAATAATTTATGCAGTCTTTGAGGATGTGATCGTTTTGATGAAACTAGCATTTTTATTGGGAATGTTTTGGATTGTAACATAGCCCTTGACAACCGATTTATATTGAATGTGATACTGCAAAACTATAAATGCCGAACCATACCTCAAGATGCATACAAACATGTGCACTAATTTGAAAAAGTTCTAAATTCAATATTCAAATAACACCTCATGTTGTACTTGGACATTACTATTTAACAGACCTAATAATTATTAATGTATCTGCATATTATCACATTCTTGGATGTATCCTTAAATAGTAGTGAAATAGGCGAATGCATAACGAACGCTAACAGTGTTTCTAATTGATTCAGCATCGAAACAACGACGACTCTTGGTTTGTGCAGTCTTGTAAGGTAGTGGCGGCCCCAGCCCCCAATATATCAGATGAAGAGTGATTTCAGCGCTAGAGAATTTCTATATGAAACGTTGAGCAAATAGAAGCGAAGTTGTTGCTTTCTAAAGGCAGGTGACAATTATGCAGTGCCATCAGAAAAGACTACCTGCCAAAACAAGCTGGCATCAGATTCACTTTGTGCTCGGGTTCTAAAGGCTAAATATTTTCCAAATGGAACAGTGCTGGATGCTCGGCCAAAGCATGGTATTTCGTACACGTGGCGAAGTATTTTGAAAGGTGTGGAATTAATTAATGAAGGCGTGGTGTGGAGAGTAGGCGACGGTGAGAATCTGAATATTTGGACGGACCCATGGCTACCACGGTGTTGGGACAGGAGACCAATTACACCGAGAGGGCAAAACTTGCTTGTCAAAGTGTCAGAGCTTATAAACCCAATTACTGGACAATGGGATGAAGAGCTTGTTCGTGATACTTTCTGGGAAGAGGATGCGAGCTTGATCTTGGCTCTGCCTGTACACTGCGAAAGGGAGGACTGGCCGGCTTGGCATTTTGATGCTAAGGGTGTGTTTTCAGTCAAAACTGCATACAAACTGTTCTGCGAAAAATCTATGCGTGATAGTAGACAGGGTGATGCAGGGCCTAGTAGCGGGGTAAGGCATGATGAAGGTTTCTGGAAACGGGTGTGGAAGCTACCTATCCCAAATAAGGTGAAGCATTTTTGTTGGAGATTGGCACATAATATTCTTGCGCTCCGAGGAAATCTGAGAAGGCGTGGTATGGACATCAATTCCAAATGTGTAATGTGTGAGCGAGTCCATGAAGATGGGGGACATTTATTTCTCAAATGTAAGGCAGTGAAGGAAGTATGGCTACACTCAAGATTGGAGAACGTGCGGCTGATGCTAATGAACTGTCAATCCTCAATGCAAGTAATGGAAATGATTCTCAGCTGGGATGGGGCATTGCAAACCAGGGTCATCATACTACTCTGGTCATCATGGTGGGATGAGAGGTGTCGTGTTAGAGAAGGAGAAAGAAGAAAACAAGCAGGCCAGCTTGCACAGTCGATGGAAATTTTTGCTGCAGAAACTATCCAGTTTTTCAAGCACGAAAAACCTGTTCCCAGGATGTGCAGGGACAAATGGGAAAGGCCGTCAGATGGGTTTTGGAAGATAAACTGTGATGGCACATTTAAGGAAGCAAGCAAAGATGGTGGCTGGGGCTATATTATAAGAGATGCTGATGGAGATGTTGTTTCAGCAGGGCGGGGTAGAATTAACCATGCTCTGGACTCATTTCAAACTGAAATTATAGCATGTGTTCAGGGAGTAAGAGCAGCGAGGGATCTCGGCATGGGGCATGTCATCGTTGAAACGGATGCCTTGCTGGTGCAACAGGCGGTTATGTCGTCTTCTTTCCGTCAAAGTGCAGTTGGTGGTCTTGTAGATGATCTCTCAAATATGCTGAAGGAAGATTTTATCGAAGCAAATATTGCTTTTAAGCCTCGGTCTTGTAATTCTGTCGCCCATGAACTAGCGGCATTAGGATATGAGTGTCGGTCAGGCGAGAATCCTATATTGGATAGCCTACCAGTTTGTATTCAGTTGATGGTCGCTCGCGATTCTGCGGCACCTCTCGGTTAATGGAAGAGTCTTTCCATCTCAAAAAAAAAAAAAATCGCAAGATAAAAGAAATTTAAAGCACCCGGATAGATTACAAGAAGCTAGTAATCTTTATTTTTCTCAACTAGAATGTCTAATTTACAAAGCAAGCCAAGAGGTAAAAAGCAGGGCCTGGATCTCAATTGTTTCAGACTTCTGAAAATCACTTGCCCCCTCCTCCAGGTCCTCCCAACGTGAGCACAACATCATGCAGGTCACTGCCGCCCCTCTCCGGCTCCGACTTGACGGACTTCGCCGGGAATCCTTGCCGGGCAAGGTGGGCACAGTCCGGCAGCACGAATCCTGTGGCCTGTGGCAAGGGCCGTGCGTGGACTGGGATGGCGTGAGCCAGCAATGGGCGCTGCTGCGGAGGAACGGCCGAGCTCGTCAGGATCTGGTGGTGCGCCGTGGGTCTCGGAGCCGTCACTCCAGGTCCCTGAGACGAAAACCAAAGGTGGAAACATCAAGAACAGGCTCAAAGTTAGAAGCCCTAAACAATTCACAGATTACAAGGATGGAATTGCCTACCGGAGCAAACAGAACGCCTCTGAAGAGCTGGCCGTTCACCACGGCCGTCATGAGGTATCCCGAGTCGAAAGCGCCATCAACCGTTCCATGAACCTCCGATCCAATCTGCAGTTTTGTAACAGTACCAGTAAGAAACATGAACAATATCGAAGGTGTACCATGATGTGCAAGTTTGTGATAAGAGTTGGCATACAAGGGGTGGACCGGAAGGCCGGGGCTGTGGCTTATGATCGGAGGAAAGGAACTGCACTTCTGGCCGATGTTGCGGTGCAAAGGTGCGCAGGAACTGGTCGGTCTTCAGAGGCCTCGATGAAATGCCGCCAGGTCCAGGAGCCCTCAGGGTGCCATTGGCGCTGAGGCGAACAAAAGGTTGCAGGCCTGAAATGGATGTGCTAGGAGATGCTGAATGTTTATGAGCTCCATTCTGTTCCTGGTCAGATTGGGACGGTGAAGAATGTTGGGAAAGAGACAGCGAGTGCTCCTCCTGCTCTGACTCAGCCTCGTTCGGTCGAATGTCTCCGGTTCTTCTTCTTTTCAAACGGCCATTCTCTGAAGATGGCAAAAATGTAGGCAATGAATGAGTATGACTACAAATATAACACCTGTTGAAAAGCAATTTTATGTTTCCAGCATCCACTTACCAAGACCGCGAATGAATTGGTTTCTTTGCTCTGTTTCTGCTTCTCGAGGCTTCTGACCGGCATCTCCATTGCCCACGGTTGCATCCTTCTGTTGCAATTACTAGTGCATCATGCTTGCTGTTGCGCAAGGAATTAAAATTGAATCTTACTGGTGTGTCGTTAAGATACTCACATGCCCCGCTCTCAAGAATTTCCTCTTCTCCTGACTCCAGTGGTTGCTAAGAACCTTGCACATCGAAATGTTGTAGCGGCCATTTGGATGCTCAGAGCCCAGTTGCAGAATGAGAAGCTCATTTAGGGGACGTTCGTCTTCGCCACATCTGAAAATGTTCCAAGGTATTTCAAATGTCTAACCAACTACAATGCATTGAGCTTGACAAACTTGATCTACTACGAATGCAAATCTGCTCCTACAAACTTACCCTCCGTAAATCGCGATGTCAGTATTCATGAGCACGGCTGTATGAGAAAACCTTCCCTGTGGTTGCTGCCCGCATACCTCGAGCTGACTCCACGAATGATTTGCGACATCAAGGATCCAGACATCACTGTAGTATTGCTTATCCCCAACTCCTCCGATAATATAGATCTACACAGAGACGCTTAATTCAGGATCCAGTAAAAGAGTTCTGTCAGGAGTAGAAACTGTTCCAGGTGTTTCAGTAACTGATGCCTACCTTAGCCCCAACGCTCACAGCTGCATGACCCGCTCTGACACCAGGTGAGGCTCCTTTGACTGGAAACTGAGAATCCATGAAGCTTAAGTTAGTACAGTTAATGAGTTGCCATGCAAATTGTATCGATATAAATTTCTTATCTTGGTTAAATTTCAAGATGAAAGTGAAACAGGCAAAGCTCTGCTGTTAAACATTATTGCAGTCAGCATCAATGAGCATAACCAAACTCCTGCAGATTTTTAGGGGAAACCAAATCTAGCAGAGTCACTGTCACAGTTGGAAAGCGAAAGATAATAGCGATGGATCTAATAGACCGGAAACATGTGCATCTGGCAGCGCTATCACATTTGAGCCAAGCCGGCGACCATACATGAGAGGGACGCGACGCTTACCCTTGACCACGCCATGGTGTCGACGTCGAGCACGTCGACCTGGCCGTGGTACCGGTCGCCGCAGTCCCCGCCGTAGACGAAGAGCCTGCCGCCGACGGCGACGGCGCCGTGGCTGTCCCTGGGCGCGGGGGCGTGGTCGCCCTTGACCTCCGGCGAGGACCACGTCATGGTGGGCACGTCGAGCACGTGGACGTCGCCGAGGTAGTTGCCCTCGCCCTCGCCGCTGCCGCCGAACACGACGAGCCGGTCGCCGCCGACGACGGTGACGGTGTGGCTCTCCCGCGGCGACGGCGGGGCGCCCTTGCACTGCGGCCGGGCCCACTCGCCGGTGCGCAGGTCCAGCACGTGGAGGTCGTTCACCTTCTTGCCGGCGTTGGTACCCCCGAAGACGAACATCCGGTGGCCCACCAGGGCGGCGCCGTGGCTGTCCCGCGTGCCCGGGCGCTGCCCCGTCGTGGCCAGGGAGCTCCACGCCATGGTCTCCACGTTCAGGGTCAGCACGTCGCTGAAGTGCAGGCCGCCGCAGCATCCCTGGTTCATTAATTCATGGACGAAGAAGGCAACGCGTCACATTACTACGTCGATCCGTCACAACAATTCATCGCATCACATTACTGCACCACGAAATACTACATTGATCTGACTATACTTGCGACAGCACGTTGTTCTATCTGAACAGTCAACGAACTGTGGAACGAACGAAACGATTACAGCGAAAATGGTTGGGAGGACACCGTAGAGCGGAGGACGGCGTCTCGGTCGGTACAGTAAGTAGCATAGCTGTGGGGTGTGCACATCCGAGCTGCTGAGGTCGCTCGCATTAAACATTTTCCTTTGCGTGACCACAACATACCAATCAGGAGACTTGTTAAGTCCGGCGTGGTCCAAAAGATCGGAGAAAGCGAAAGATGAGCGAAAAGGCTCTGCTCTTTCGTTCTCGTTCGCAGTACTACATCTGCCCGCTAACTACGACCTCTAATCTCTGTGCGATGCGAACAAGTGCATATATAGTTCAAAGAAAGCAAAGATTTATGTTTGTAACGCATGAGTAAGATTAGAGGTCTAGAGTATCTAACACGCTGCTTTGCATTGCAGGTGGTGACAAACTGACAGTAATTCAACGAAAAACAAATCTACTACTCCACTTCTTTTTGCTACTCCAGTAGTAGTGCTGCTTTCCATTATGAGGAATATTACAGCAGTGACACTTTCGCTTTAGGTGAAAGCTGAAAAGGATTTTGCTTGTTGCTGCTGCTAGTGCATCACCGGGAACAGGACAAACACACAACTAGTACCGAGGATTAACACCAGAAAAGATGCAACTTTTTGGCCTCAAAGAAAGTTTCAGAGAGCTAGCTCACGGCCTGTTAATCGTCTACTCCTACCCAGCACTCGGTAGGCTCTGAATTGATTGATTCGCTGCCACCCACCACTGAAGTTGGTGAAGTGAACGAAGTGGAGTAATTAAAAAGAGCAGTGCAAATTTGTACTACTAGAAGAATTCCAAGCAAAGGTGAAGAACATGCTGGTGCTGCTATGATCAAGAAGAATCCCAAGAAAGGAAATTGGCGAGGGGTTGAGGGATAGTAGTACGTACCCCGAAGACGTAGACGACGCCTTCGAAGAAGCAGGCGGAGTGCCCCCATCTCTCGGGAGGGTTGAAGCCGACCACCTTGGGGTACAGCCACATTGCCTTCCGCCTCGGCTCCATCCCTGGTTCTCTCCTCCTGCCTTGCTTCTTCTTTTCTCGCGCGCGCGCAAGAGAGAGACCGATGATGAAGAAGAAGAAATCGAGCGAGCGAGCGAGAAGTGGACAGGGCAGGGCCAAGGAAAGATATGGCCGGCCGAGGAGGAGGGGAGAGAGAGAGAGAGGGAGGCTTTTCTTCACTTCAGTTCTCACAAACAATACAAGCCGTCACACCAGGAGCAGCAGCGATCTCTGTTGCTGACGAGATTTGCCACAACGGGGGCGCAGCTAGTGAGGCATCACCCATCAATCAGTCAAATCAATCAAGCGGTGTCGCAGGCTCACTCAACTCACTCGGAGATGAGTGACGGACGGATGGATTGACCCATCGATGGACACGAAGCGACAGGGCCTCTCACCTCGTGTCCAAGGTTTCGCTGTGCTGGCCACCACAACGCAGCAGCACAGGAGAGGAGGAGAGAGAGCACCGCTCCGCTGCAAGCTTGCACCGCTCCGCTGCAAGCTTTGCTTGCGAAGAAACAAGGGACACGAGTGACCAGACTGACCACGCGACGCCGCTCTCTCCTCTCTCTCTCTCTCCTGTGGCTGGGTGTAGAAGTATCCTACACCCGCGGGGCATGCAGCATCTATGGCACTGCTGGCCTGGGGCGTATGGGGAAACGTGTGCGTGGGAATGTGTGAGGAGTATCTAAAAAAAATTTGAGGGAGTGCGAGCCGAGAGCGAGAGCTGCATGGGTGCGTTCGTTTCCTCCTCTCTAAATTTTAGACCTCTAAAATCAAACAAATTTTTACATTTAAACTTTTTTTATTACTTTAATGACAAAATCTATTTGACAGTTGGGTGCTAATTTACTAAACGAATCTAATAAGTTTAATTAATCATCTTCTAATCGCCTCATAATTATTTTATTAGATTCGTCTCGCGAATAATTAGACGAGAGGTTCTGAAGTTAGTTTTGTAATTTAATAAGTACATCTAAATAGTAAAATTTTTTTTAATGTGACCTCTCTAAAGTTAGACCCTATGCAACCAATATATTACGGGTGGCTTGGTTGGGCGAGGGAGAGATTTGTCTAACTGAAAATGATGGGGAGTGGGGAGGCATTGGAGTGTGTGGACCTCTGATGGGGAGCTGTGTGTGTACGTACTCCTAGGCACGCTCGCTCGCACAGGGCTCTCCTCGGCTTGGCTCGGGTTTGGTGGCCGTGCGGGTTCTCGATGCCTGGGGCTGCGCCACCACCGCGGACGCGTAAAATGGACTCGTTCGCTTCTGCTTCCCATCTCCAAAACTGTGATTTGATTTTGTTCGCTCCAACATTGCTACTCGTAGAACGCGATTTTTTACAAGGTGCGTCCTGACCCAACAAGGCAACAAACTAACCACACGTCGCTTCCGGCTGAAGCCATTCCCGGTACGTACATACGCGCACCCGCAAACCGACCGAGCGATTGAATTCCAGATCTGTACATACACGACCCAGCCAGCCAGCGGCGGCGATGGCGACGGGTGCAAGCAAACGGCAAGAGCAGCTAGCGCGCGTATCTACGTGGTAACTGTACGCCGCTCGGGGATTGGATTGCTTGCAAGTCAATGCGGCGTGAGAGGGATGGAACGACAGCGGCGACACGTTCGCATCACATCAGCGGCAGAAGCAGAGGCCCAGCTCCCTAGCAGGCGCTCCGTTCCGTCCGTCCGCGTGTGCGGTCACCGGACCACCATGTGTGTGGGAACTGGGAGAGCGAGGTGGGCAGCAGGCAGCTGGTGATCGATCGCCGCGCGTCACGTCGCGCTCTCTGGCGAAAAGGCCAGATCTTACGACGGCGAATAGTCCCCGGAGAGGACGTCGTTTAGCTGTAATAAAATCAGGCGCTTTTAACTGCCATACCGTAGAGTGGTTTCTCATCAGTCCACGATATTGTTGCCGGCTTCACTCTTTAGTTGTCACCTCGCTATTTTGGAGATAATCCATTCAGTGATACTCCTACTTTTACATGGCAGCATGTCATCTAGGGGCAACTAAATTTTCGAGGAAACGAAAAGATACCCCTCCGTTTCTCAAATTTATGCAGTTATGATTTTGGACGGGAAATTTAAAAGAAATGGAAAAAGTAATAGGCACAAAAAATAACGAGTAGTTAAGTATGAGAGAGAAAAGAATGCATTGGAAACGAAAATTGCTTATATTTTGACAAAAAAAATTGAATGCTAAAACTAGTACATATAGTATTTTCAATCGGAGTAAGTAACAAATTTCATCTTTTATGCCGTGACCATGTTTTTTTTTTCTTTTATGCCGTGACCATGTTTTCTTGCTCAAAATTTGTGATTGAAGTACTGAAGCAATGGATTAGAGACTCCTGCCCTATCAAAATTACATTTCGTTACCCACTGGCATTTTCGACAGAAGCTCGTCTCCCCTTCCTTGCCATTGAAGACACTCGGTTGCTCCCGTCGTTTTCGTCACTCACTACGAAAGCGAAATGAGCAGGGGCGGGTACCTTTCGTGAAAGGGGCCAAGTCGCTCACTAGTGCTCTTGTTTGTCGATTACTAGTCGATCGTTTGTGCATGTACAGTAGGAGTACCATTGTTTTTGGCCCGCCTAGCTATTCTTCTGACTGTCACGTCCCTGTTGCATAAAAGACAGATTTGATAGAAAGGTGATGGCAGTGACTGTATAATGAAAAATCGTTCGAGGTTAGAGTCACAACAACGTGAATAGACCAACGCCTTCATGGGATTGTTAGGACGCTTCATCAGCCTTTATTACTGACCACTAGTCGTGTACAGTACTGAGGCACTCAAAGCATGTTTCATTTTGTATACAAAGAACTTTCTTTATGGTTTATCATCGCAAAAAAAAATTTCTTTAATGTTTAATGCACGCAAATTTTTATACTAGTAACATGTAGCAGGAACCACACCAAATGAAAAGATTTGATTTATACAAGTTTGTTTGTATGCATATGTAAAAAAATGTATTTTGGCCAAAAAAACAACTACAACGTACTACTAAGTACTACTCCTACCTTCTATTCTGGAGTAATACTTAATGGTCCAAGTAGTGTGTTGACGAGTGACGACCTGGTCCTTGTCCTAAGTGATTTTTTTTTCTTTTGCGAGTGAAGTGACACTTAGGAACATGTATGGATGGTGACTCTGTCTACAAGATGACACTTCGCTAGAATTTCTATAAATATATGATTTTTGAAGGAACAATTAATCTATATTATGAAAAGTATCTATATTAATATCAATATAAGGGACTCCTTCCCTATTGATGGTCAATTTTTAAAAGTTGGACTGACAAGAATCATGAAAAACATATATCTTGATAAGAGAAAGTAATATGTCAAAATTCATGAAGACTGGCTATATGAGAAAAATAATTTACCTCCATTTTTTTTGTAAATTACCATATTCTCATTTCTTGACGTAAATACATGAATATTAATTGTTAAATTTGCATTGAGTAAAAAATAAAGAGCCCGTATCAAGATAGTGCTAGTTTCATGTGCAAAGCATGTCTCCAATTTTTTCTTTTGAAAATGTTTGTTTAATATTCCAAATTTACATATTGAATTTGCTAAAGGAATATGATCACTTATGGAAAGTTTGAGTTGAACAGTTAATATAAATTACTAATGGATTTAATGCAAGTGTTAAAATGATAATTCAACAAACTAGTTTTTTATTTCGAATACGAACTAGTACTAATGGTAAAACATGTGAAAATCGTAAACTTCAAGATAATTTGAGATCATATTTCTTTATTTTGGAACAAAGTTATAGTCACCTTTGTATAGTTCGAAAAAGTTCGCCAATGGCACGACACAAACCTATGGCTTCTAAGTTAAATACTTTAATCTTTATTTTTTAAGTGTCGTTTTATATCTGGGCACATGAATTATGGAGAGATGAAAAAGCGGTGAGAGTGATGAAAACGAAGAGCAGTAGGAGAGAAACAGAGAGAGATACACTAGAAAACGAGAATGACATTCTTAAAATGATATATTTAAAATGGACCGAAGGGAATAAATTTCCACTCTTAACAATTTGTAGTTCCAGAGTTCGGCTTTGAATCCAAGAGTAAAACGTAAACTGCCGCTGCTCGCTGGAGTCTGAATCGCAATTTGAGGATTTCACGACAAAAAAAAAAGATGGACAAACAATTTTCGCACGTATTTGCCACTTTTCTTGCCGATACACCTGCCTTTACACATTTTGGTCCCCAATTTTGTCCTCGGGATTTGTTGTCTAGGGGCAGGAGGGTCGCGGCTCTCGAAGTCCTCACATTCATCTAGGTCAGTGAGCAGGTCCGCCTGGGTTTCACTTTGTTTATGGGCGGCGATTCAGACTCCAGAGGCGAGTTTGGGTTCTCAAGACGGACGCCTCGGAAACGCCCACGACACGCGAATTCGTGCACGTAGTCTCTATATTCAATGCCAGCCCAGCGGCTAAGCTTGGCTGCCAGGCCTTGTGTTTTGGATCGCCACGGCCGGTTGCGGTGAAGAACTCGAGAGGTGACTGAGGAGGCTGCTTTGATCCTGTTTGATCCTGTTTGGATTCATGGGTTAGAGTTAGATTGAATTAGATTGGGCCAAACTAACTTTAAAGTATCAAACAGAAGGGTTAGAGTAGGGTTAGATGCATCTAACTCACCTAAAAAAACTATCTCGGTACATGGAGGATAATTAGGTTAGATTGAGGTGGGGACCACTGAATTCCTCTCTCCATACCGCACGGGATCCTTCCCTCACCGTAAACTTTTTCTCCTTCGTACAGGCGCGCGTCTGCCGACGATTCGCCCCCACCAAGCTCAGGCGCCGCCGCCGATTCGCCCCCAAACGGCGCCGCCCCGGCGGCCCAAGCCCCCAAGCGCCGCCGCCCCCAAACTCCGCCCCCAAGCCCCACCGTCGCCCCAGCGCTCCGACGGATGGAGACGGCTTCGATGTGTGGGGTTCGCAGCCGTCGACCAATGGCTCCGCCCATGATCCCGTTCTTGACGCCGGTCTCGACCTTAACGCGCAAGCGCCGGCGGCGGAGGGGTTCCCGGGGCTTGGGCTGTATGGAGCCTTCCTCCAGAGCGGCGACGACGACGAGATCCTCCGTGGACGCGACGAGCTCCTCTCTGTGAGTACTTATCAGAACAAATTTCCCCATCCACCAACAATTTTTATGCAATATCACTTGTTTATCTAATTCTCATTGTGTGGCTGCCTTTCATAATATACATGATTTGTTTGTGTCATTTGAGAGCGAGAGGAGGCCACACAAGAGCCGGTCACATTAAATCCTGCTAGAAATAAGTTTTAAATGAGCCAAATGATTGAGAAAGTACATTTATTACCAATCTAACTCTGTCATCTAAACACCTCTTTTGTTAGAGTTAATTTAAGGATTAACTCTAACTCTAACCGAGTTGGAGTATCCAAATAGGGCCTTTGCTTCTTTTTCCTCGAGGCGAGGCGAGCTGAGGCTGACGAGGTTGGTGGTGGTGCTCTGGCTCCCAAATTCTCGTACGCGTTGGAGGACTTTTTGGTTGGATTGGAAGCGTGATTGACGTGGTGTTACTAGCCTGTTAGGACTCCAACGAAGCCAAAAGCAACTGATGGGTGTTCATTTGGCGGCAAAATGATCGCGCCTGTCTTTCTGTCAAACTGTTTTTAATCAATCTCTTTTCATAATGCTATCTAAAAGAACATTTTGTTCATGCTATAGAAGTAGTATTGCGATGAATCCCGCTACGAAACGTACGGGTGCAGAGGTAGACACGGTTCGGTTAGTTTACGCGGCAAGGCGTGCAGATAAAAACGAGATGCCGCCATTTGGTTGGATACGCAAGGGATAAAAATACAACTCGCGACGCAGCCCGATGGAGACAGCAAAGCACTCGCGCTCGATCGGCGCCGGCACCAGCCAGTGCGCAAAGAGTATTTTTAAGACGTCGTCACGAGTGCGCGTGCCAAGGCGGCTGTCGCCAACGCCTCGTGTTGCTCGACACGGGAATGAGACGGAAGTACGTGATGGCTACGGCGAAGCGCGGCAGCTTCACTACCGGCGAGGCGAGCGCGCGGCTACCATTCAGCTTCCTCCTCCCCTCGGGCCTCTCCCCACGTAGACTACGGACGGGATACGTCAATCTCCGTCGACCGATGCGCCATGCGCGTGCCTGGGCGTCGTCGGCTCGGCTGGAACCCCGTTCGAGGAGGGACGACGCGGTCTGGTACCGCGTTCCACCGTCCGGTCACTCGGCTGGGACGGGGCATGGCCCGTACCCTCCTCCTCAGCCTCCGGTCCGGCCCACGGGCGTGAACCGCTTGTGACGGGCGACGTGCGCGACGGTGGTCAGGTCAGGGGCCTGCGTTCTTGTCGCACGTCGCGTCCGGCGATGGCTTCACCGGTCAGACAGTCAGTGCATCACCGGTGGCAGAGGCTAGTATAATAGAATGAAATGCATCGGCGGTCTTTAAACTATTTTAGGTGTGTTATTCAGGTCCACAAACTCTCAAACTGTACATTCAAGTCCTCCAACTATCGAAACCGTTCACAGGAGGTCCGTTGGCCGGTTTTAGTTTTAGCAAATACAAAGAGACCCTTGAATTTCCCATTCGTCTTGCACACAAACCCTCAGCCTCATCAACTCGCTTAGTAGCACGTACGGGCACATTGTCGTCGCCATCAAAGATGCAAGCTCGCTCAACGGCGTTAGCAGCTCCTCGTCGAGGAAGTTCACGAGACAAGTGACCATCACCGAGCAAGGTTTGCAAAAGCGGTCAAAAGCAACTGCTCAAAAGCGAAACGGATTTTGAATTTAAAATATGAATGAATTTGAAATTTTGAAAAGTGAAACGATGGAGGAAGCAGCAGCATACAGCGGCATGATGGAGCAGCACGGACGGTGGCGGCGTAACAGCTGCCGATGGCTATATGCCTGGCACCTCGTCGGCAACATGCCTCCGCTCATGGTGAAGACCGCGCGCCGATGGCGTGAAAAGAATATGAAACTAGGGGCCTCTTTGCATCTTTCTAAAACCAAAACCAACCAACGGACTTTGAGTGAACGGTTTTGATAGCTCGAGAACCTAACTGTGCGGTTTGAGAGTTCGTGGACCTAGATGACACTCGAAATAGTTTAAGGTCCTCTGGTGCATTTCATTCTTTTTTTTAAAGCTAATTAGACTGACTCCAATAACAATAGGTAAACCTATTTTTGCCTCTTCAAGCGCCACTGTACACCATGCAATCCTCTCCAACACAGAAGCCAAAGTGGGAATGCAGTTTGCATTTAAGGAGAGAGACTATCCAATATACAGGCCCTCTCTCATGTCATGCATTTGAGGCGAGCTGGAGGAGCAGGGGACGGCGGCGAGGTTGCAGAGCACCCTGGCGGCGGCGGCGCGGGGCGGAGGTCGAGGACGAAGGTCTCGGCGCGGCGAAGGTCCCGTGGGCCGTCCATGGCCTTCGTCTCCTTCTTCTCCATCGGCCTCGGCCCTCTTCGTCACTTTCTTGTCCGTGGGCAGTGGTGGAGGCGCCTGGCGGCCGTGGAGGTGCCGCGGCGGCGGCGGGGGCGCACGAGCATGTGGCGGCGGAGGCCCGTGCGGGGACCGCGGAGGCGCCGCGGGGCCGGGCCGTGGAGGCGCGCGGAGGCGGGGGCGAGATGGGCGGAGTGCCGGCGCGGAGGCGCGGTGGCCGCCGGCGCATCGACGCGAGGCCGCGAGCGGGACGGGTGGCGCGCGGAGGCGGGGACGTCGAAGCGCCGGGGACGGGGCGGACCGCGGGCGGTGCGGGGCCGCGGGCGATGCGGGTGGCGCGCGGCGTCGCGCGAGGCGGAGGCCGCGGGCAGGGCGGCGAGGGCGGAGGCCGCGGCTGGTGGCTGGGCTGCAGGCGGAGGCGAGCGGCGGCGCGAAGGATGCCAGCGGAATTGCGTCTTATTGTTAGAGTTCATCAATTTTTAGAGTCCTATTCTATCCCTGTACACGCAATGCAATCTTCTATTTAGCTCTCCAATTGCCTCTTATTGTTGAAGTCAGCCTTAACGCCTTCGAAGGGCTAGTTCTCCATCAGCATACTCCAGAGGACACACCGCTATTTCACAGAAAAAACCTCGCGTGGCAGAGGCTATGCGAGTATGCAACGCCGACGGCAGCCACACACCGTATCTCGTGGCGATCAAATCTTGCGCCTGCCCTTGGAGTATGCCCAGCACAACGCATGGGACGGTGGTGGCTGGTGGTCTTGAATAAATATGGCATTCTGGCAAAGAAAATGCACTCTTTCGTAAAAAAAAAGTAACACATTATGAAACACTCATCGTTAGTTGCAAATCTCACCATAACATGTTTATAGTTTGATATCCTCCCATAAGTTTGTCTGTTAACCACCCCACCCTAGTGTTGGTTGAAATAGCCTCCGATTTCCATGTGCACTCTCAAATAGGTAAAAAAAGTCGCGAAAATGCGTGTCTAGCTTCTACCTCGAGCCTCACACTTGCGTACAACGGTAGTGGCGGGACTGTTAAGCAGTTTAATTTATTTTGTTCGAGTGTATTTTTAGGTGTTCAAAGCAAAATTCAAGTAGCGAGTTCTAGTGCCGTGGGACCACGAAATTCTCGGATACGACCAAACTAAAAAACTCGAATCCATCTAAATTAATCGACTCATGTAGCCAAGCGTTCATGGTCACAATTTATGGCCTATTTGGGAGATCACATGGAAATCGGGGTGCTATTTCAACCAAAAATAGGGCGGGGTGAGATGATTTTTGCAACAAACGAACTTGTGGGGTGGAATATCTAACTAGAGCCAAGTTATAGAGTGTGATTTGCAATTAAGCCTATAAAAATATATACTTTTGGGAGAGGGGACCTCGCTCATGTCCGACGCCGTGGCTGTTGCCGCCTCCCTCATCTTCGGCTCTCGTCTAGGGCTTTCGTCATCGAAATTTCCTCATGTCTTTTCTCGTTGCATGAGCCCATAGTCTGTCGAATGATGTCGCCGTACCTCGACTCAAGAAAGGACCTTGGCGACATCCGAACGGAGCAAGAAGGAAGCGGCAGCATGCACTCCTGCGCCAAAAACAGTCACGTAGAGTCGTCATCGCTATCTCGCGCCAACTCTCGAAGGCATCCATTCATGCAGCTAGCAAGGCGTGATCCCGTGACAAAGAGCATGATGACGACGACACGTTAATTGCACCTCGACGCAGCGCAGCCATGTCGGACACTTGGCATGAGGACGTTTGTTTGCAAAGAAAAGAATTCAGAAATATGACAAGTGCCCCCCCACCCCCCCCCCCACCCCAACACGCACACACAAAGTTTGCTATAGCAAATTGGTAAAGTCTTTAGCCACTCCAGGTATCTCGTATTTAGCTGGAGCACACTTTAAAAGTGTAGTTTTTTAGATGCAATCACGCTAAACAAGAGAGTGTGATTTTTTTATTTTTTTTATTTGAGAGCGATTCGAAGAGCTGGATGTTGCTGCAGCTTGAAACAGTAGCAGCCAGCGCATCCCATCAGCCCCTGTACTGTTGCATTACACTATAAAAAAAAAACTTGACCGGTGGGGGTAAGACCGCCCCCACGGCTTTCTTTTGATAGAGAAGCTCAACTTTCTCCAGTCGAGAAAAAACCTTGAACCCCGGCATCACCCTGTAGGGCCGCACAGATACTTGGGTCGAACACCGTTGACCGATGCTGGTGACTACTGCAAATTGGTGCACATCAGAATTTGAACCCTGGTGGGTGGCCTCACCACTTGAGGCACTAACCAACTGGGCTGAAGTCAGTTTGCTTGCATTACACTTTATAAACTCATAAATATTCTACTCTATATTAGGAGTATTAAACCTCGATTGTTTTGTTTTTCAAACAGTGGCCATGCACCACCCATGGATCACAGTTCATGTATAGATGTCCAACGGTCGTGTCAAAGAAAAAGATGTTCAACGGTCTACGGTACTGACAATGTAGCTTGATAATCAAGGGAAGCGGAATTCTTGATCTACGTGACCCAAATTTGGCGGTGCGTCAGTTACGTTACACGTTTAGGTGGGCTCGATTGATACTTTTCCTCGGTGGTTATCTGCCAATCAACGATTGTTGCAAACCTGCGATCTATACGGAGCGTGAAGCAACTTTGGTCATTGGAGGAGGCGACGTCGGACGCGACAGACGTGCTGTGCGTGACCCATTGCTGAACTTATCGATAGCGACTGATTCGCGGGAGGGAGCCGGAGAAAATGAAAGGGACGCTAGCCTGTGGGTGAGTGATGATCTACGGACCGCAGCGGAGTGGTGTCACATCGCAGGCCTTGCGACATGCTGTCACCACCACGTTCATGAGGTTCTCTTTTCTTTTCCTAGTAGTAGTATCAAGTTTGTTTCTGCAGCGAAAAGATACGACTCCTAATTTATTTATTTGCACTTTTTTTTTGAGAAAAATGATTTCATTGTATTACTCGGATGGGGCTTGATCAATCCACACATTAGGTATTTAGCTCAGACTCTAAACCATGTCCATCTAGTACGTGGGCAAGACAAGCTAAACTCCGTACGACAAAAGAAATTTCCTATAAGAAAGCAAGTTAGAAGAACCCGTTCCTTCCAGGACCAAAATGCGGACTACCGCATCATCAAGTGAATCGCTTCTAATCTCCAAAAAAAAAAAAAAAAGTGAATCGCTTCTTCTGCCATACTTCTTGATACTCTGTACACTGACCGTTCATGAAGAGGCTTTGCACTGAAAACTGCCAAAAAAAAAAGAACATGCTGCCATACGAGGGACCTGGCATGGATCGTCATTCGTGAAGCCCATCATTTTTTTTGAGGAACCTGAAGCCCATCATTTGCCCAGTCAGCGCATGAGCCAAGCCCACACTCCTCAACCTTGACAGCCCATCCACCTGCGCACCTGAGCACAACTCAGGTGGTCAAACCAGTTTGTTGTGTTGGCGTGAATCCTCCCACGCGAGTCAGCGAGCTCATTGATCAGACGTCAGGGTCTTGGGATCATCAGCGGCTTCAACAGTTTTTTACCCCGATGGACATTGAGATTATAGCAAATATACCTTTGAGCACAGACAGTAAGGAGGACTTTTGGGCGTGGCACCATGAGCGCTCGGGAATTTTTTCTCTGAGGTCTGCTTACCGGATGTTGGTGCAGAAGAGTGATACAAGAGAAGCCTGGATGGAGAGCATATCGGGAAGGTCAGATACTAGAGCTGATCAGAAGGAGTCGAAGGATCTGTGGAATATTAAAGTTCCATCAAAGATTAGGATATTTTTGTGGAGACTTGCTCGGCATTCTCTCCCTACTGTTGATGTTAGACACCACAGAAACATGACGACAACAACCTGTTGTGGGATTTGTGGCAAAATTGATTCATAGAAGCATTCGCTTCTAGACTGTAATATGTCTAGATGCGTTTGGGCTCTAGAACGTGAATAGATTACTGAATATCTGAGCCAAGTTCGAGTTCAAGACGCCCGGGGCTGGTTGGCAGAGGTGATGAGAACACTGCCACACGATGATCTAACCCTGGTGGTTGTGAGATTGTGAGCGATTTGGCATGCTCGACGAAAGGCTATCCACGAGAATATTTTTCAAAGCCCTCTATCTACGCATTGCTTCATTGATCGGTACATAGCAGAATTGGAGATGTGCAGACCTGCACAGGAGGTACGTCATGCAGTCCAGGCTCACATACCATGTTGGATTCCTCCCCCTCTGGGCATCACAAAGATTAATGTTGATGCTGCAATATCCAAGAATACGAGCTTAAGCTGCAATAGCTGCAATAGCTCGCGATGACAGTGGTGTGTTCATGGGCGCATCCGCAGTTGTGATGGAAGGTGTGACGGATCCAGAGGTGGCAGAGGCGTTAGCATGCAGGGAGGGAATGGCACTTGCAGCTGATCTTGTGGTTCAGAAATTCAGACTAGCAAGTGACTGCTCATCTGTCATAAAAAAATATCCAAGGATCTGGATTCGGGGTGTATGGTCAGATCATGAGGGAGATCAATGCAAGAAAGAAAGACTTCACTTCAGTGGAGTTTGTTCATGAAAACAGGAGATCCAATGTTGACGCACATGCTCTTGCCAGGAGCTCTATTTACAGCATTTTTGGTAAGCATGTGTGGTTCATAACACCACCTGATGGTGTTTGTAATTCCTACTCTAGTACCAGTTAATAAAGGGTGGTGATTTCCCTTTAAAAAAAAGCAAAAAAGAACTCATCATTTCGCGGCGTGCAACCTCCTGCTTTCTTTTCCATAAATGGTATATCGTGCATGTATATATTGAGCTGCCAAGAAAGCGAACCACGGCGCACATTCTAACCTCTCCCTCTCTTTTTGCTTCCTCCTTAGCTGAGGGATCCGATACGCGCACCGGCGACGGTGTCCTTGTGTTCGCTTATAATGTCCATCCCGTTCGTGATGTTTTTTGCCGGTAGCAATTAACCATTTAATTGCTTTAACCATGCATACCTCTAATGGTGCTGAGGTGATTTTTTTTAGATAAAGGAAGCTTTTTATTTCGAGGTGAAATAATGTTCCGGCCTCTGTACAACGAAGGTACATCTAGCCTTTACATGACCACATCAAGGTGAGCCGATACAAATCAGCGTTAAACACCTGAAAAACAAAGAAAACCCACTATCATCTAGCTCAACACCTGTAACATCCCGGCCCCCTAGGCCGTCGTTTTTAAGAAATCTAATCACTCACTTAACATAAGCAACAAAATTTAAAATAACATAGATGGAATCTTCCCTAAATAAAATGGTATATTGATTTATTTTTTGTTTTAATAAATAATTTTGCTGTGATATTGATTCGAGATGTTCTTATTTTAGGTTTCAAGTATTTGGAGTTGGTTGTCTTTATTTGACTAATTAAAAGTGATATTTATTGGAAAAGGTTCCTGTTTGAAAAATCATGTTCATGCATGTCATTTCGTATGTGTAGGAAACCGTAGGAATACTATAATAAAATATGTTACGCCAAAAGTCCCCAACATTCACAGTCTTACCTACGACCCAAAGTATTTTCCTGTAAAACTTTTGTAAAGTTTGGATCACGTTTGCTTAGTAGAAAATTCATGGTTTTGTCTCTGTCTCTGAAAAAAAAAAGAAAAAAAATAGACGCAGCCCAGCTGGCCCACGATCCAGCTCCTCCTCCGTCTTCCTCCTCTGTTCGGAGTCAAGTCGCCGCCGCCGCCCAACCATCGCCACACCGCCACGCCGACGCAGCCCATGCGTTGCCCTGCCGCCACTGTGGAGGTACTGGAGCAGCTCCGATCTTTTCCCTAGCTTCATGCGCAAGCTTGACGAACCCACGAGTCGTCCGCGCCTCTTTCCTCTCTCTCTCTCTCTGACAAAAATGGCCGTCCGGCATCCTCACAGCGGAGAACCGCCTTCCCTACCCATATAAGCCACTTTTTGATTTTTCTAGCTGCTGTTGCCTCCGGATAAGCTTAGCAGCACAAGAAAACCTCTCCATCGCCGAGCTCTGCAACTTTTTCCCCAAAACCGGCCGCCATCGCTGATCTCCGCCACCGGACCACCTCCGGCCTTGCTGAGCCTATAGCACGCATCACAAGCAGTCGTAATTCCTTCCCCGGCTTTCCCTTCTTCACACAACGCAACCAAGCTCGCATCGAGCAGCCATGGTGACTGCCCCTTTCCCTCCCTGTTGGTTCCCAATTGAGCGGTTCCAACCACAACCACCTGCATCATGCTGCTCAGTTCAGACTGGAGAATCCATCTTGCTAGTTCCCGACGATTTCTGGCGCAATCTTCACCGGCGTCTAACTCTACAAGTACGGTATTGACTGTTACTCAGTTTCCTCTGTACGAATAGCTGGTGAGGAAGAAGGCTGGTCTACCATAGACCAAGCTCACCACACATCCTGATTTGCCATAGGCCTGGTTTTTTTTTTTTTTTTTTTTGAAGGAAATACGCCCAAAAGGGCTAGGTAGCTTCATTACTCCTTTGGAAGATTCAATACATTTGCAAAAAGACCCTTAGAAAGATTGGTAATTGAAGATGGGTCTTTAAGCAACAAACTGAGGACACAAATGAAAATTATAATTACATCCAAGTCCTCCCAAAATTCTAACCACCGGCGACAAGAACGAAGACCAAGCAGCCGCCGGGGAAACCAGCGCCGGAAGATGCTTCCCAGCCGAGTCTTCTGATCAAAAAGACCAATCACCAACGCCACCATCTTCGCTGGGACCAAGCAGTGTGAGTGGCTTGTTGCCATAGAACCACTGCAACAAAGATGGAGGAAGGGCCTCACGATGTTCACCGTTTGCCTCGTCGGCAGTCCACCCGACGGACGCCGCAGCGTGAACACCATGCGAGGTTGAAAAAGAACAAGCCGTTACCGAATATGCTTCACCGGACTTGTCCAATTAATCTCCACCCGGAAAAATTTGGGGATCAGCTCAGGGCGATCAACCCATTCCAGGCGTCCATGGCATCGCGTGATGGCTCCAGGACCAAAAGAACACCAACTAGAAAAGCAAATCGGCACCACCAGAGCGAGAAGAAGCAAAAGGGGAGAGAAGCACACGCCGGGGAGGAATCCGACGGAGAAGGATAAAGGCATCACGCCTACAGCCATAAAGGAAAAACAAACAGGGAAGAGAGCTCTTAACCGGCACACCAATCACCACCACTGTCTGCAACAATGGCGATGAAGCAAGACCAAGAGAAGAGCTCCACCAAAGCAAAGAAAACTAAAACCTACACTACAGCTGTACAAGGGAGGGACCCTCACCCTACTCCACACCGGCAGCGAGCCGGAGAGGAAGGGGAGGGGCCAGATCTGGCCGGGATTGAGAAGCTCTACTGTAGCACGGAGAGAGAGGGCGAAAGGTTGGCCCTTTTGCTTGCTATGCTATATTTATTCTACTAAAGGAAAAATCTATAGTCTACAACATAGTGTAATGAACCAGGCCTGGCCTGGTTCATTACACTATGTTGTAGACTATAGATTTTTCCTTTAGCAGAATAAATATAGCATAGCAAGCAAAAGGGGCTACTGGCCACTGTCAGCCCCTCAATGTTGATATGGCTCGGCTAGTACACCCAGACGCACACACAGAAAGTAGTTTTTACATGCAACTAATTTCCAGACAACAAAATGCTATAAAAATATATGACAATACTAGGTTGTACGTTAATTATTTAGGACCCCATGCCACTGTTTTTCAGTATTAAATCATATGAAACATTTAGGATAAATATTTAACTGGATGCATACATGTTTCTTATGAAAATCGTATAATTCTTCTTATCAGAAATAGTTTGGATATTTACATAATAGTTATGCATACCATTGCTATAAGTAAAATATAGAGATCTCACCCTAATCACCACATGTAGCTACTAAAATGGTAGTTTTATACAAGTTTTACTTTGAATGTTAATTAGTCCAAGTAAATGAACATATTATCTATGCATGAGCATATAGATTTATTTACATCTTGTACACTTACCTCTTAGTTACAGTAAATTAAGTGATAATCATGGATCTCATGCTGTCGACACATGTTGCACCTGACATGCATATATATAGCTATCCATAAGTAATTTAATGTACAATAATAATTAGATTCAATTTGAAAATATGCATATGCAACACATATATTTTTCCATGCATATGGTTAGACTCGCTTTTCCATGCACTCTTGCTTTATTTAAATATGTTTAAACTACATATGCATACGGCACCATATATGTTCATGATAACTAAACCATGTAAAATATGTAATAAGTATAATCCTTAGGACAAGCCAAGAAGCACCTTCTTGACTATGTCATATGTATACATAAAAGGCACATAAATAGTTAGAGAAAAATAAAATAGGATCTGAACCCATAGGAATGTTTCCACATGCATCAGGCGCATCTAGCCTCATTTTACATGTAAATCATATTAGGAATAATTGCTATGTAAATCTAGTTTATTTACTCATGTTTCTTTGAACAACCCCATGTTCATTAGTAGATATAATTTATAATTTACATAATAGATATGCACGCAATCACCATCGATAAAACATGTGCATCCCATCATTTTCACCAAGGGGTTCATAAATAAAGGTGCATGCAGAACCTCACACCTTGCTTTGTTTAAGAGAATAATAAAGAGCTTGTCTAAGTGAATATGGCCCTTATAAGGCCAGGAGCATATCTCATAACAAATAACCACCGTAGAGTAGATGGAACCGCGTAACCCTAGTCGCCCCTTCTTCTATTTAGTTTATCGTTCACGTGTAGTTCCATTCATACAAGCTCCGAGTACATATTTATTCTCATGAAATGCACTCAATGATCATGCTCTTTGGTTTTTATTCGAAATATTTGTGCTTATTATTGTAGATTTTTATTGGATCTTCTTGGATGGTTTATTTGGAACTTCCGGTGTTTATCGGTCGTGAATTGATGCGCACGTGAGTGAATCGTGGCTGGACTACATCACGTGGAGGTTGATACTTGAAGATCGTCATACAAGAACTCTATATGTGAAGGTGCG
Source organism: Eragrostis nindensis (assembly GCA_012490785.1). Lineage (NCBI taxonomy): Eukaryota > Viridiplantae > Streptophyta > Magnoliopsida > Poales > Poaceae > Eragrostis > Eragrostis nindensis. The sequence goes on along the minus strand of JAAXCT010001183.1, from coordinate 144,100 downwards.
AGGCAAGCACACCCTCTTGATCATTTTGAACCTATGTTTGCAAATGCAATTAAGAGCTTAATGTGTAGGATAAATTTGTGCATAGTTTACATCACTAAAAATGCTCATCGGGGAAAATGGTAGATACTACCTATTGATCTTATATCCATTTGTTGAGCTATATCATATTCCCTCGTAACCACTAGTTGGGTTATCACAATGGTTATATGCTCTAGCTTCATGATGCAATTAGTTGCTGTTAAAGCTTGCTAAAATGAAAGGCTATAACTTGTATAAATGTAAGTACATGTATATTCACTAAATTTCAGATTCATGTTGATGGGAATGTCCTGGTTATGTATGTTTGGAATGTCGGTGATGACAGGTTATGATGTGATATGATGTTCATTGGATTAGTTGTGGAGATGATAGGAATTGTTGTAACCCATATTTTCAGATATTCCCGAAGACTTAGTTTGGTATTTTCCGAAGACTTGTTTTGCACGAAAGGAAACTTGTAGATAGACTCCGAATTTGTTACTATAGATCGGAAGTCTTGTAGAACAAGGCAAGGACTCCTAGAGGCGGTAACAAGGACTATAAATATACATGTAACCCTCCGATGAGAGGAGAATCGCATTGTAGATCATACACACCACCATATTCAACACGACATACACTGGACGTAAAGTTATTATCCTCCGGGAGGCCCGAACCAGTATAAAAACTCTCTGTGTGCCCTAGATCGATACCTCGATTGATCGTTGTTCCCCGAACCAAATATTTGCCGTTCTCTCGATTATTCGGGCGACGACAGAGGCGCGCCAGGTAGGGGGGCAGCGCTGAGGATCCATCTAGAGCTTCAGATGGCATTGGCGAACAAGATGAAGTTCCCGGCGGGCGCCGAATTCAAGTTCGGGTCTTTCACGTTCGTCGCGGACAAGGAAGGAAATCTCTAGGAAAAGACGTCGTCGGTGGCGCAGGAGGCATCCCCGGCGGCCATGAAAGCTCCGTCCTCGTACGGATCTGCCGAAAAGAGCTCGTCGGCGGCGCCACGTGTGTCGCCGGCGGCCCCATGTACTACGTTCGGACTGCGAAATTCCGCAGCCGAGTTCAAGATCGCTTCGCGGGTATCGGGCTCTCCGTTTGGAACCCGCCTAGAAGACGGATCCACCTTGGATCCGCCACCTAGCTCTGCCCTAGAAGCGAGAATGCAAAAGATCGCTCTCGACATCACCGAGGGGCGGTATTTTCCTGGATTCGGGCTCGGTTATCCCAATTACGAGTCTGACTTCAGTGACGATGACTGCCCTGAGATCGGAGATCCAAACCAGGGTCACAACCCGACCAGGGAAGTCTTCATGGCGGGGCGTGATGATGAGGCATCCAGCAATTTGCGCACCATCGACTCGATCCGATCTCGATCGGTTGCGCCATCCAATGTGACGCCAAGAAATCTCAACCCCGACTTCGACGCCGTCCGGTTCCAAACCGCGCTGGATTCCCTCGCGCGTATGGCCCCTGACGGAACACCACTGGCTCCGATGGTACAACAAGTCGTGGAACTTGCAGGCCGCGTGATCCCACTGCAAGATCAGGAGGTTGCTGCGCCGGCCAGGACTCCAGTACACAGACGCCTGGGGACTACTCAGGATCAGAGGGCCGATTCATCCTCGCATGGATCATCTTCCGACCACCCTAATCGACGACGGCGTAATCTGGAGCCTTCGGATGCAAGACATCAGATAAACCAACGGAGGAACCAAACTGGCAATCCCCCAAGGGGGAACCAGACCAACAAACCCCAGGCGCTCCAGCTCGTAGAGGGACGCGCCCAGAGACGGCTCCTAAGCCGCCCCCGTATAGGGCTCTGGCTAGTTATCTCCGAACTGTTGAGTGGCCAGCTAAGTTCAAAGTGGGGTCTATCGACAAGTACGACGGCACTATCAACCCAGAAGAGTTCTTGTCGATATATTCCACGACGATAGATGCCGCAGGAGGAGATGAAAGGATCAAGTGCGCCTATCTACCCACCGCCCTGACCGGAGCAGCGCGGTCGTGGTTGCTAAACCTCCCGGCATATCACTTCGACTCCTGGGCAGAGCTGTGCGAGGTCTTCAAGGGAAATTTCCTTGGGTCATACAACCGCAACGCAACACCAGAGCAGCTCCGAGGTGTTAAACAGAAGGCTGATGAGAATCTTCGAGACTACATCAAGCGCTTCTGCCTAATGAAGAACACAATCGCAGACATCTCCGATATAGAAGTAGTCCTCGCCTTCCAAGAAGGGTGTTTGGATGTGAAGATGGTGGAGACCATAGCGGAGAACGAGCCAAAGACTACTGCAGAGCTGTTCCGATTGGCAGAAATCTGTGCCAAGGCTGCTGATGCTCGTGCTCGCCTCTCCGATGGCCGGGGCAAGGCTCCGAAGAAGAAGTCAGAAGACAGGGAGGTGAATGCGGTCGATCGGTCGGGATCGGATTGTAATCACTTCCGTAAGAAGCGAGGTCATCCCGAAGGCGTGGCCAAGTGGTGTCCGATTCATCGCTCCCCAAATCACGAACTAGAAGAGTGCTTCGATTACCTCAAGCTCGAAAAGAAGCGTCTAGAAGAGGGCAAGACCTCACGGACGACCAGAGAAGAGGATCGGGGCCGCGAAAGCCAAGATCGAGAAAACTGAGATCGGGAGCACCGAGATCGGGAGAACCAGGATCGTGGGCGCCGAGATCGAGATTACCGAGATCGGGAGGCCAGGGAGCGCGATGACCGGGATGAACGCCCACGCTACAGAAGTCGCAGAGATCATGACGATGACGAGGAGGAGAGGTACCCGGAGATCAACATGATCTTCGGAGGAACCTCCGCTCTGTCATCCAAGAGCCAATACAAGAAGCTGCAGAGAGAGGTGGCTATGGCAGAACCCTGTTCTAGAAGACTAGAGTGGTCGGATATCCCGATCGCGTTCAATGCCGATGACCACCCGAAGACTCTGCTGAGCAACCCAGAGTTGCCCTTCGTCGCCAAAATCATTATCCACAGGAACAAGGTCGCGAAGACGTTAATCGACAACGGAAGCGGTCTCAACCTGTTGATGAAGAAGACGTACGATCAGATGGGCCTGCCGATCACCGCTCTCCGACCAGTTGGGGAATCATTCCATGGCATCTTGCCTGGGGTGTCTTCGCGTCCTCTTGGGAAGATAGAGTTAGCAGTGACAGTGGGCCCGAGAGAAAATAGAAGAACTGACGTCCTGACGTTCGAGGTGGCTGACTTCGAATCTGCCTACAACTGCATCCTGGGAAGACCATTCCTGTTCAGGTTCATGGCGGCTGCGCACTTCGCCTACGCCATGCTCAAGATCCCAGGACCTGCCGGTGTTATCACGCTGTGTGCCGATCAAGACCAGGCCGTGAGATGCGACGTCAATGCGCTGATCATCGCTGGCCACTTTGACTCGAAAGATCTTGACTCGCAAAAGCAGCCAAAGACTTCTCGAGAAGATCAGAGGCAGATAGCAGCAGTTACCGACACGAAGGCTTCGGATGCGGCGTCTCCGTCAACAGCGGTCGCTCAAGCGTCAGCAAAGACTGTCGACGGGCCAAGCACGAAAGGAGATGAGCCTGCTAAAAAGGGCAGCAAGCCGATTGGCCTCAGCTTCATCGACCCCGGCAAAAAGACCAACGTCGGGGACAATCTCGACCCTAAATAGGAAGACGCGCTCGTGGCCTTCCTCCGGGAGAATATCGATGTGTTTGCATGGCAACCATCCGATATGCCCGGGATCCCCAGGGAGGTGATCGAGCACAAATTGGGGATCGACCCGGCTTTCAAGCCGATCAAGCAAAGGCAGCGAAGGTACACGCCGGACAAACGCGACGCCATACATGAGGAGGTCACTAGGCTTCTCAAAGCCGGGTTCATCAGAACGGTAGACTATCCTGAATGGTTAGCAAATCCTGTACTAGTTCCTAAGCCAGACAAGTCCTGGCGCATGTGCGTCGATTACACTAGTTTGAATAAAGCTTGTCCTAAAGATGAATACCCTCTTCCGAGGATAGATCAGATTGTAGACTCTACGTCCACTAGTGAGTTATTAAGTTTTCTTGATGCTTATTCTGGATATCACCAAATTAGCCTCAACGTCGACGATCAAGAAAGGACGGCCTTCATCACGCCGTTCGGAATATTCTGTTACATTACGATGCCCTTCGGGCTGAAGAATGCGGGGTGTACTTATCAGAAGTGTGTCAACATAGTCTTCGAGGATCAGATCGGGAAGAACGTCGAAGCCTACATTGACGACATTGTTGTCAAGACCAAGAAGTCCGATAATCTCCTGGCAGACCTGAAGCAAACCTTCGACAATCTGAGAAAGTACAAGATGAAACTCAACCCTGCCAAGTGTGTCTTCGGGGTGAAGTCTGGGAAACTACTGGGGTACATGATTTCCGAGCGAGGGATTGATGCGAACCCAGTAAAAGTTGCGGCTCTAGAAAAGTTGAAGCCTCCGAAGACCAGGCGAGAAGTCCAGAAGCTAGCAGGCATGATGACGGCCCTGAACCGGTTCATCTCGAGATCGGGAGAACGAGGTATGCCATTCTACAAGTTATTACGCAATCAAGATGGCTCTCAGTGGGATGACCAGGCAGAAGAGGCGTTCAAGGAGCTTAAAGCTTATCTCAAAAATATGCCCACCCTGAAACCCCCACAACCCAATGAAGAACTGCTCTTATATGTTGCTGCCACAGATTCAGTTGTTAGCGCTGCGCTGACAGTTGAACGGGAAACAGATACTGGGCCCAAACAGTTTGCTGTTTATTTCGTCAGTGAGATATTGAAAGATGCCCAGACGCGTTACCCAATGGTGCAGAAGCTCTTGTACGCAGTATTGATGACATCCAGAAAGCTGAAGCATTACTTCCTAGCTCATCCAATCAAGGTGGTCTCGGATAGACCGCTCCAGACTGTTTTGCATTGCAAGGACGCCATCGGCAGAATTGCTCAATGGTCTGTAGAGCTTGGTCAATACCAGATCGAATATGTCCCTCGAACAGCCATCAAAGGACAAGCTCTGGCGGATTTTATAGCAGAGTGGACCGATGATGGTGATGATGACAAAAAAGATCCAGATCACTGGGTCATGTATTTTGATGGTTCCTTCACGTTGAAAGGTGCCGGTTCCGGAGTTGTCTTCATATCTCCGGCTGGAAAAATATTGAAGTACGCCATTCAGTTGCTCTTCCAAGCTACGAACAATGTTGCAGAATATGAGGGCCTCGTGACAGGTCTCCGCATTGCCAAATCTCTCGGTATCAGCCGACTGCTCGTGAAAGGGGATTCACAGTTAGTCGCCCGGCAGGTACAGAAAGAGTATCGATGCTCTGATCCGAAGATGGCCGATTATCTCGAAGAAGTTCAGAAGCTGGAGAAAGGGTTCGATGGTCTCGAAGTACGGTACGTACCACGACTGGATAATCGTGACGCTGATCATTTAGCTTGCATTGCTTCATCACGATCTCCAGTCCCAGATGATGTGTTCTTAGAAAAGCTCCACAAGCCATCGGCGGCAAGCACGCATGGTGCAGTGGAAATGATGATTATCGATTCGGGAGAAGGTTCTGTCGAAGACTGGCGTATACCAATTCGCCTGTTTCTCGAAAACAGTCCTATCCCAGATGATGATGCGGCCACGGAGCGGCTGGCTCGCAAGTCCAAGCATTATGCGTTGATTGACGACGTGCTCTACAGAAGAGGTCTCAATGGGATTCTGCTGAGGTGTGTCTCTACGGAAGATGGTATTCGATTGCTACATGATATACACGGTGGGATCTGCGGTGCACATGCGGCTTATCGCACTCTCATCGGCAAAGCATTCAGGCACGGATTCTATTGGCCCACGGCGAAGCAGGACGCCATTCACCTCGTGCAGACATGTAAGTCCTGTCAATTCTTCAGTAGACAAAGTACAAGACATGCTCAAGAGTTGCATACAATTCCTATCACCTGGCCTTTTGCTATCTGGGGGATCGATATATTGGGACCGTTTCCTAAAGCCAAAGGAGGGTACAAATTCTTATATGTCGCCATCGATACTTTCACCAAGTGGATCGAGGCAGAGGCGGTTGTGAACATCACTGAGGTCGCTTCTGTCAAGTTCATGAGGAGTATAGTCACAAGGTTTGGAGTTCCCAGAAAGCTGATATCAGACAATGGTCGACAGTTCATCGGTCGCCGGTTTGAGAAATTTTGTGCCGATCATGGTATACTTCACCCGACATCTTCGGTGGCTCATGCTCAAACCAATGGTGCTGTTGAGCGAGGCAACGGGATCCTTATGAAGGGGATGCGTGCACGAGTCTACGAGAAGCTAGCAGCTAAAGGCAAGAATTGGATCGAAGAGTTACCGACCGTTCTGTGGTCAGCACGAACATCTACAAGTTGGGCTACAAAGGAAACTCCGTTCTTCCTAGTCTACGGCGTTGATGCAGTACTACCACCCGAGATTCACTTGGGGGCTCATCGGGTCACCAATTTCTATGAAGACGACCAGCAAATCTCTCGAGAGGTTGATCTACTGCTCCTCGAAGAAGAACGCAACACAGCACTCCATAATGTGGAACATTATCAGGAGGTTCTGAAGAAGCAGTACAGTCGCAAAGTGGTCGGTTGACATTTAGATGTGGGCGATCTGGTGATCAAAAAGGATATCAAAACCAAGGATAAGCACAAGTTGTCTTCTCCATGGGAAGGACCATACATAGTAGTTGAGGATGCTGGCATGGAGGCTTATATCTTAGCCCACATTGACGGTGATATATTGCCCGGAACATGGAACATTGATCAGCTTAGAAAGTTTTATGTGTAATCCATTGTTTGATGAATAAAGTGTGTTCAGTTTCTCCAACTACTGTGCAAGGTTCCAAAGGCTGACCAAAGGTCGGTCTACAAGTTTGGCTGGTGTCTTAGCCACATGAGGGTTATAAGGCATCGGTACGAACAGCCTCTTCAGGCAAGATTGGTCATAAGGCTTAGCCACACTGTGGTTCATAAGTTAATTGACCCCCATGATGTTCTAGCGAGGGACCCTTAGCCCATGAGGTTAATAAGTGGCTCTCCCTAGGCCGGTTGCACGATCAACCACCCAACAGACTGCAAGTCTTATGCCATATGGTGCTACATGATAGCTTGGCCAATGGTTCATAAGTTTCGTAAGTGTTGGCGGTTCTTATGCGTTAAAATTAAATTCATTAATTCCGCAAGCGCACGGATCACCATTGTAGCATTTCACCTTGGAGTATTCCAGGGTTATCGTATTTATATTTCCGCAGGGAAGTAGAGCAAAAGAAAGCTGAATAATAGCTATGCATTGGATAATTTGGAGAAAGAAATAATGTATCAACTGTACTTGAGACGGGGGTAAGATAGGCATGATATATATGGGTGGCACACACATCCTCAAATCCAAGGTAATAAAATAAATCGTAGTATACATTTGGGAGAGCAACGAGATAGAGTTAAGGCTACCTGTATGTTTATCTATTATTTACTTTTCTAGCAGTCAAGTCTACAAAGGTTATTTACTCTAGTTAAGCTCATACACATACAAGTCATGTCATTTCGGGACACGGAAGTGCCAGGGCAACCGATACTGCTAGTTCACCCTGGGGATCCATCCGCTATAATTAAGACCCTGCTGAGTCCAACCCGGACGTGGTGGATTACAGAGACCGGTGCAGCTGTCACATACACTCGCGGCTACCATCCTCCGTGGGGTTGGGTGCCAAACGTGCATAGGCCAAGATCTAAGCGCCACGCTTACAACCCGCCTAGAGGAGCTACTCTTGATCAACGGAGCAGTCCTATCTAAGAATGAACAAGCACAGATTTCACACGACGTCATCTCCGACGACGGCACTCTCTCGTACTCGCTATTCCAACAATCACGAATCCCACAACAAGACTTCTACGAGCACTTACTTAACGAATAAATAAACTAAATAGAAAAGAATTACTAAAAGAAATAAATAAAGATAAAATTAAATATAATTATATTAAATAGAATAATATCTCAAGAGTAAGATACAAAGAACTATACCGAACTCCGAGAAGACTCCGGAAGCCCGAGAGAGCTCTCACTCTACTCTACTCTACTCTAACTCCCAAAGCTACTACTCAACTAAACTAATGAACACTTGGATGAAGTGTGATGGTGCGCTTTGTTTCTGCAGCCGAGGGGTCCATTTTATAGCTTGCCAAGGCGGTGGAAGCAAGCCTGCCGACTTTGGAGAGGCGGCGCCGCCAAAGTCGGCCGGCCGGCCTAGGGGGGTGGCCGGCCGGCCGTCCCCTGTGGCGGTTGGCCACCGCCTTCTGCCTCAACGCTCCAGATGCACTCCTGAAGGCGGTCTGAAGGTCGGTTTGTTCGTGGGGTCGGCAGGATTGAAGTAGGAGCCAAGTTAAGGCCCAAATGGCCCACCTCTGGTAAGTTGGCGCAAATCCGCTGGGTTGGGCCTTGAATTATACGTTGTGGACCAGTTTCCAGCCCACTGGAGGAAGCCTGGGGCCTGCGGCCACCAGGTGGGGCCGGCCGGCCTAGGGTGGGGCCGGCCGGCCAGGGAATTTCCCTGGCTGGGCCCACTTTTCTCCATTATTCACTCCTGCATCCAAATATTCACCAAAACCTGTGGAGTAGTATTATTCCTAACTACTATGCACAAAATCTGGGTGTTATGTATTTATTTACCGGTAGGGTGGCGGTCAAAACATGGTTTAACGACCGCCTACAACCTCCCCAAGCTTAAACTTTGCTCGTCCCGAGCAAACTCAACTCAGGGTACCGGCGGATCAGGAGTTACAAAGAAGCGCCCCATGGGTAATAAAGATGCAACAACATACTCCCTAAACAGTGGTAAGTTTACGAGAGCACAAAATATTCATGAGTGTTGCAAAAATCGTGGGGCTTATATGTCACACCTTGTCACGCAGCATTGAAGACTAGAACGGCATTTTCGGACAAGTACACAATTCTAGCAGGTATGCATCCAGAGTTTTTATGTGCTGCAAGGTAAGGTGCAAAAATTCTCCTTCGTTTTGGTAGGCACTTCTCTTACCTACCAATGTGAGTTCTATTCCTACAAGCTTCACTCATCCTACCTTCTACCAAATGAGGCTTTGTATGTGGAGCTTGGTAAGGAATGCACAATTGTCATGCATATATTGTAAAGCTAAAGAATGAGTCTCAATCAACATAGCAACTCCATTTATTTTGGTCGTAGGAAATGATGTGATGGAGGGGGAGAAAATGAACTCACACTTATGGAAGGGGGTTTTGAAAAACATTGGTCCTTTATTTTGCTCAAGATGTTTATGATAAGAACCATATAGCCATTGACTTTTGTCATGCGACCATGGAGGTTTTTTTTTTTTAACTACTCCATGGTGCAAGGGGCCATAAATTTTGAATGGTTCAATGAAACATTTTGAAATATTCTTGAGCATTTTGGATGGACCAAAAGTTTTGCAAACTCTGAAAAATGTTTGGTTGATTTATCCAAAACATTTTTTTATTTGGTGGAGAGAAATTTTCGAAAACACACGCGAAGGAATTATGACCAAAATTAGGAGTGCTTAGTTTCAAGAGTACATCAAACCTTAACAAAACTCAATGCATAAACAAATGGCTATGAGTGGGGCTGTTTCGAATATTATGATATGGCTCTGGTAGGTAAATAAATCCTCACACTAAGAGAAGTGTGCCAAAACAGAAGGGTTTTGGGTACTTGCAGCAATTCAAGAAAAACATCTCTGGATGAAACCATACTAAGAAATTGCAACAAGTCCTAATCATGCCATATCACAATCCACAATGCTCAGACTTGGTGTAACAAATGCAACCCACGGAAATAAGCAAGACTCATGATGTGATCATGCTCAAGTAAAAATAACACATATGTCAGGAGTAGAGGTTGCATCTATGCGACACATGGGAAGCTAATTTGTAACTCGATCATCATTTCCCTTAAGCGTAGCATAACACCAAGATTCTAGCATTTATTCGAAACAGGGAGTTCATTTATTTATTAAGAAAGTTAGGAATACTTACCTGGGGTCCTCCCCAAGCTTGAGTCTTTGTAAGACTTAAGCTTGTATTGAACTCCTTCTTACCTGAGGGGTGCCCTCCCCAAGCTTGAGTCTTTGTAAGACTTAAGCTTGATTCAGGCTCTTCCTCCTCCTTCTTGATCTGCAAAAAAGAGTGAGGATGATACAAGTGGCTAGCCCCTAATGGGCATCACCGGGAATCCTATTATTTTTGTTGTCTTTTAAACTTTTCAAATTTTTATTTTGTTTTTATGATTTATGAAAAGAAAAACAAGTGCTAGGCCTAGCTAGGATAACGATTGGGATGGCCTCCCCAATCGGAGGGCTCTCATTTTTACGTCTTTGAGCTAGACGTTCTCCATGTCTTTTCAACTTGTTTGGACCTCGCTCGCTGGAGAATCTTGCGAGGTAGAGGTTCCTTCTTTCTTCCGCCACACCTTGGTTGTCTTCTTTGTGTTGGTGGCGGCGATCTTTTCTTTGATAGGCGCCTTTGTTGTACTCTCGTCGGTTGATGCCGTAGCTGCCTTCTTCTTTCTTGAGCGCCTCGCTCTCCTCTTCTTGGGCGATTGTGACTCGCCTACTCCTTCTTGCGGAGGAGTAAGAGGGGCTTGAGATGGTTTTGGCGGCTGAGGCATCCTCCTTGGAGTCCTCCAATATTTTGCTAGCCTTCTTGCATTCTCTCTTTCCATATAGTCTCTGATGTATGCAATGAGCTTGTCTGGCTGTGGCATGGGTGGAGTAATCTCAATCTTCTCCACTCTCCTTGGGTCCTTTCCATATATGACCCGTACTTGCTTGCATTGCTCAACCTTAGGCTTGAAGCTGAACGTTTCTTCCCTGCCGTTGAAGTCCAAGTGGATATCTCCTGCCCCCACGTCGATGTTGGCGTTCGTGGTGCTCAAGAACGGCCTCCCAAGGATGAGAGGGGCCTTGTCATCTACTTCCATATCCAGCACAACAAAGTCAACGGGGACGAAGAGATTTCTGATCTGCACGGGAACTTCTTCGACAATCCCCAGGGGCAGGCGCAGTGACCCGTCTGCAAGCTGGAGCTTCATGGTCGTTGGAGATAATGGATGGTTTAACCCATCGTACATCGCCGTCGGCATGATGCTCACGCTCGCCCCTAAGTCACATAGTGCCCGAGCGAAACAACGGTCGTTGACCAAACACGGAATGGTTGGCCATCCGGGATCTTTTCTGATCACATCCTCGGGGAGTGCGGAATCCAAGTCGCTTTCTTCACACCTGATGGTTATTGCATTCACACTCTCCTTGGGATTAACTTCTGGTTGCTCAGGAAGTTTACCCGTACGAGGAGACTGCACAGCTGAAGCTATTTGCGCTATTTGCGTTTCTAGCATCTTGTTATGGCTTAGCTGATTCTGCAGAGCAGTGCTGAAAGACTCTAACTTGGCATCTATGCTCTCTAAAGCCTTGTCCGTAGTAAGAAATTTCTTACTAATGCTGTCATTAATCTTGACCTGGCCGAGAACTAGATCCTTGATAGAGGGCTCATAACGGGAAAGATTACCATTGTTACCTCCCTGATTCTTGTTGAAGGAGAGGTCGGGCCTGGAATTCCAGCCGTAGTTGTTCTGGGAGCGGAACCCATTGCCATTGTTGAGAAAATTGCATTCCTCTCTCACATTTGGGCAATTGCTGCCCATATGCCCAACGTTGCCGCATTCCTCACATGTCATGCGGGAATCCGCAACTTGCAGGTCCTGCGGAGACTCCACCTTGCGGAGTAGCTGATCGAGCTTGATGGCGAGCATGTCCACGGTCTCCACTTGGTGTACTCCACGGGTCTTGGTGCTCGCCGCTTGGCGTTCACCATGAGTCTGGTTGGCCGCCACCTTCTCAATCAACTTCTTAGCGTTCTTCACGCTAAGGGAGAAGAAGGAGCCGCCTGCTGCGGCGTCGAGGTGCTCTCGAGCGGACGGCCTCAAACCGTGGTAGAAACTCTGTATGAGGAGCCATTCCTCCATGCCATGGTGTGGGCATGAGAGAACGTACTCCTGCATCCTGTCCCAGGCTTCCGCGGTCGACTCATCTGCGAGCTGTTGGAAGCCCGATATCTTGTTCCGCAGGGCAGTCGTCTTGCCCGGCGGGAAGAACTTGGCGAGGAAGGCATTGGAGCATGCCGTCCACGTGTCGAGGGACTCTTGGTTCGCGTAGAACCACTGGAGAGCCTTCCCCAACAGAGAGAATGGGAATAGCTGTAGTCGGATAGCGTCCTGAGGTGCATCCTTTATGACGAAAGTGTTGCACGTCATCAGGAACCTTTGGAGGTGAGCATTTGCATCCTAGTGATAATGCTTTCCTGTATACAGTTAAAACTGTACTCAAAAAAGCAGGGGGCTGGGCTGCTATGCATATCTAAATCAAATTAACAGGAGCCTGAGCTCCAATCTTGCATCAAAATATTGTCTGATTACAGGGCTTTACAAACGATTCAGGGCCTCTCCTCATCAGAAGGAGATACATCCAAGTTCAAGTCCATGATGAACTTGTCGGCTGATTCCATCAGACCATCAACAAGTGCATCACGTTCACCTATACTACAAGTAAAGCCTTGCTCTACAACCTTCACATCCAATTCAGGATGACGGTTCTTCAAAGCAGCCAAAGCAAAGGCACAGCCATTGACTAAACTATCAGCAACCTTGTCAGCAAGTTTGGCCTTCTCTGCAGACAGGATCTTGTTGGCCTCCTTCAGTTTCTTCGCCTCCGTCTGCAGAGTTTGGATCACTTGGGTCTTGGCTGTGTTCTCGGTGCGTAGGGTTTCATTTTTGGAGCTCAAATCTATAACAGAAGATATTAGATTACTTCAAGGGTATGCAGAAGGCAAAGAGTAAACAGCATATGACAGGAAGAATTACCCTCCGCTGTTTTCGATAAAGCATCTCTTTCCACACGCAGATCCTTGAGGTACTCCTTATGTTCAGCCTTTAGATCTGTGATCTCCCTGGCATGAGCTTCCTTTGCTTCGTCATGGGTTTTGTTCAAAGCAATGAGAGCCGCTTCGAGTTCTCGAATCCTATCATCTTTTCCAGATGAAGCATAGGCAGCCTCAACATCAGAAAGTTTCTTCTGAAGAGTGGCAAGTTCTCCATCCTTCTGTTTGATCCTGTCAGTAAGGCGCTTGCAAGTTCGCAAATGCCACTGCCTGGCAGCAACAACCTCCTGGCTCAGCTTGTCAAACACTAAGCTCTCCCCAACTGTCCCGGATGTGGAAACAGAAACAGTTAGGGCCTGTTCGGGCGCTGATTGTACAATCGGGGCCGGAGGGTTGACAGCAGGAGCAGGTTCAGCAGAAGAAGATGGAACACTACAGCATGATCACATATCAGAAGATCGGATGAAAATGTTTCAAACAAGCAAGGGAATTTAGCAAGAATACTCACGAAGTATACCTCTTGGTGCGGAAGCGTCTTCTCTTGGCAGCAGGGCTAGAAGCAGATGTCGCCTGGGAAGACAAGACTTGAGAGATTTTGGAAAATCCTTTAAAAAGACTGCCGAAAACTATTTCGATGGGTACCTGATCGCCGGTACGAGGATTGGCGACGCGAGTTGCAGGCAGTTCAGGGACATCAGAAGCGACAATTGCTGGAGCCGCTGGAGTTGCAGGAGTTGCCGATCGGAAACGCTTGCGAGTCGTTGTCTTTGTCTTCGTCCCAGCTGGGGGCTTCGAAGACTCGACAGCAGGTGGAGGAGGACTAGTGGCTTCGACACCCACCGGAGTGTTACCGGATGTGGGATCGGTAGCGGGTCCAGGCCTCTCGGCATCTCCTGGTGCCTCAGACTGCTCGACGGCAGCAACAGCAGCCACCTTTCGCTCAAGAGAGCTGGTGGCGTCATCGGCAACGGCAGTATCCTTCTCCCGATCACCGTTGTCTTCTTCATCACTGTCCCCGATGACTATATCACCATCAGGTTGGACATCGTCGGGGCCAGGTTCGTAAAGGTTCTACAGAACACAAGATCAGCATGGCAGAAAATATATCTTCAAGAAAATTGAGAAGATCTGCTATCAACATACCTCGGGAGGTGGATTTTCTGCACTATAAGGAAGAGGTACTGTCGAAGGCTTAACCTTCGGTCCAGTACCCATGATATCATACACTCTCTGGAAGACATCGTCTTCGGAGAGTTCGACAGCTGTAAAGGAGAGAAAAAGATGACGTGCTTATCAAACAGAAATCAGATATCAAGTATATACTGATATGTTGATGAGTGATGAACATCTACCTCCAACTGGTAGCCAATTAGGTTCGCCAGGACCTGTATAATGCATAGCCAGAGGATCACGCTTTTGAAGAGGGAAGATGCGTCTTCGGATGAATTCTTCCACAACATGTTCTCCTCTCAAGCCCAATTTGATCAATTCATTGACCCTGGCTATCATCTTATTCAATCGAGGAACATAGGTCGGAAGACCCTTGTCCCACTTCTCATGGTTCGGCATTAAGCCGTCAAGCTTGATTGCATTATTCTTCTTCTCCATGTCCAAGATCAGATATTTGGTGACGTATCCGCTCCAGGAAGACTTATACTGATACGGGATGAACTCAGATTTGTTCCTCAGTACGAAGCCTACTGAAAACACCATCATCTGACCCTTGTAGTACCGGGGCTGGCGATAATGGCGCCACAGATTCAAGCAGGGGGCTACGCCCAACCAACATTCACACAAGATGGCAAACATGCTAAGCATCATCACAGCATTGGGTTTGAGTTGAACAAGCTCGATATGGTAAAATCTACAGATCTGCTCAAGAAACTTAGAAGGCGGAAGGTTGAAACCACACATGAGATGAGCCTCAAATACCGGGATTTCCGTGGTGTTGCAATGATGGTACTCCTCTTCGCCGGTGTTCCGACGAGTCAAGAAAGCCGAGATCATCCCCCTTTTCTCCAGTTCATCCAAATACTCCAGGGAAAGAGAGGATTTCTTCCAGTACTCCTGGAGATTCGGGATTTCTCCCTTCTTCATCCTCTGCTGCGCCTGGGTGAGAGAAATGTTGGAGTCGTGGGAGTCGGAGGATTGATTCTCGTTGGGATTGCCGGAGATTGTGGCGGACGAGGATGCGGCGGCCATGTGAAATGTTTAGGGTTTGAGGAAATGGAAAAGAGTGCAGACCAAAGGATGGAGGAAAAAGAATACGGCGTGAAGGGCTTAAGTAAAACCCGGCGTGACGGTTCGCCTCCCCATAAATGCGGGATTTCCCTTCCTTGGGTTACGTGCGGAATATACCGAGGTGATGCTCTTTTCTGTTATTAAAATAATGCGTTTGGATTTGCGCTCGGTTTTTGGAAGGATAACTACCTGGTTGTGAGGTAAGAAGTTGGAGTATTTTTCGGGATCAATTGCTCCGAATAATTAACAATGTACGATTAACAATCTGGATCGAAAAGAGCCTTCGGTGCGTAAAAAACGTGTTGAGTACTACTCCCGAAGAGTTCTCGACCATGTGATCTGTTAATTGCTACGAAGACTCATTTCATCGAGACACATCGGAGAAGCTAAGCTCAGTTATTTTGAAGACTCATACAAGGTCCATTGTCAAGAGAAAAAGAGAAGCCAACATCACAGATACAATATCATTCAGAAACTATAATCTTGGATTGAAGGCAGCCCTTGATGTGTCTAAGGACGCGTCCCAGGACAACCTCAAGAAGGCCTACCGGGAGGTAGCCAGAAGATATTACAAGCAAGACATGCAGAAAACTATCTAGGTTCTACTCTCCGGCCTGCTTGACAGAAGAATAAAACAGGAGAAGAAGAAAAAACAAGAAAACCTAGGCTATTGCAGAGAGGATGGCATGATAGCCATCCCCTTATCCCTAGTTCCGCCGATCATCGGCATCCTCAGGGGCTGCAACAGCAGCATCAGCATCAACCTCGTCCTCCTCATATGTGATGAGGGGAGAGGAGGCTTCGGCAGCAGCAGCGGCAGAGCCTGCACCTACGCCGCCCTCACCATAAGTGATGAGCGGGAGGGGCACCTCGGTGGTGGAGAGGGAAGAACCCTCGTTCAATGCCATGACCGGGTTGATGACCCCGGTAGGAAGGAGAGGATTTTCTGCGGCGACGGGAATGGAGCCACCCGCCTGACTGGATCCGGCTTGAGTGCTCGTCCAGGGAGCCCAGCCAGGATTGTACAGGACCATGGCTTTCTTCTTGGCCGGCTCGTCGTCGTCGCTGTTGTCGTCGTTGTCGTCGCTGTCGTCGCTGTCGGAGTCGTCGAGGAGGATGGGTTTGGCGTCCGCCGGAATCCCGCGTGGCCCCTTGTTCAGGGCGACGTGGAGGCGGCGCGCGAACTCTTCATCTCCCGCCGTGTCCGCCTCTAGGTCTACGACCTGAGATGGATCTGGAGGGGGACTCGGAGGAGGGAGCCCGTAATCTTCCGCGGAGAGCGGAGGAGGAGCAGCAACAACCGGCGGTGGAGCGCCGGCGGGATGCGCGGAGGAGGATCCCGACCCGCCGGCGAGCTCGTCGTCGAACCACTTCATGAATTGTGGAGTGGTGGGTCTTTTCTTGCCCATGGTGGATGGTGGATGCGAAAGTGATACTTGGGGGCTCCGCCGTCCTAATCATTTATAGCCAAAAGGTGGCCTTTTGGAAACTGAAAGGTCAAGTGCAGATTGGATTTTTTATGTTTCTTCCTGGGAAACCGCGCGGCGACGCGGGGAGTCCAGGAGGAACCTTGGTGGGCCTGACTTGAAGAATAAAGACAAGAAGCTGAAGGGTCATGTCAAGGTCTTTTCATACTCTGAAGCAGAATCAATGCCATGGCTGGACCAAGAAAAAGGGATAAGGATGGGAATTGTTTACTATTTTCTCTGAACTCCCTGGATTGACGGTCCTCTTAAAGACCAGGTGTTGGCAAATTTATTTAAAGGAAAGGTTATTCCGATCACTCAATGTGGTTGCTGTGGTTCCGAAGACTCGGTTCTCTCAGTTGCCCCGAAGACTCGGTTCTCTCGGTCGCCACGAAGACTCGGTTGAGTCAGTTGCCCCGAAGACCTGTGCGTTCAGTTATTCCGAAGACCAGGTTCGGTGAACTGTTCCGATAACTCAAGGTTTGAAGACAAGAATATCTGAAGTATGTGTGCTCAGTGAAGAACATATCCCTTGTCAGAAGTTCGCATGAAGACAGGATTTCTTCGTGTCAAAGACGAATCGGCCAAGGGACATGTTCGGGGGCTTATGTCGTAACCCATATTTTCAGATATTCCCGAAGACTTAGTTTGGTATTTTCCGAAGACTTGTTTTGCACGAAAGGAAACTTGTAGATAGACTTCGAATTTGTTACTACAGATCGGAAGTTTTGTAGAACAAGGCAAGGACTCCTAGAGGCGGTAACAAGGACTATAAATATACATGTAACCCTCCGATGAGAAGAGAATCGCATTGTAGATCATACACACCACCATATTCAACACGACATACACTGGACGTAGGGTTATTATCCTCCGGGAGGCCCGAACCAGTATAAAAACTCTCTGTGTGCCCTAGATCGATACCTCGATTGATCGTTGTTCCCCGAACCAAATATTTGCCGTTCTCTCGATTATTCGGGCGACGACAGGAATGATTTGGGAGACCCGTCACATCACATAAGGACCGGTACATTTGTATCTTGATTTAAAGAAACATCGTGCGACCATGGATGCTGGTATGGGACGGTCATGGCCAAGTAATTAGTTGAAAACTATCTTGCCTTCTAGGAGTAGGCTGCATGTATGGATAATTCATTTAATGAATGTATTCAGAGGGACCTCCATCACTACGGTGTTGGGCTCAAGGTTTTCCAATACAATGAAATGTACCCTCTGGTCTAATTACCCATCGTTAATGTAACACCCCAAAATTTCAAAAGAAATCAAAAGGAATAAAAATCAGTGCAAATTTAAATTTTTGTCCAACACTTACCTTGCCATGAAATTTTCAAAACCAAAATTCACTAAATAAATTAAACATAGTTAAAATATGAGATTTGCTGAAAATAAAACATGTGCTCAAGTGTTGTGCCTTCATTTAAAAACCACTAAAATTTTTTGAACCTTTTTGAACTTTACAACAAATAAAATAAATGTGTGCAAAACTTTGAATTTAAAAACCCTTGGATTTTTAAACCTGCACAAAACCCATCATATGCATTTCGTAATTTATTTGGCTTTATTTTGAGTGTTTGATCGATTGTTGTATTTGTCCGAATTTGAGGTTCATTCAAATTCGAAATCCTTGAAATGTTTAAACCTAATTCCTATTTCCTAATCTCTCCTCCCCTCTGGGCCTCATCTTTCTTTTCCTCCCTAGCCGGCCCAGCCCGACACGCCATTCTCTCTCTTTCTTTTTCTCTTTTCCTTTTCCAGGCCGCAGCCCAGCACCACGGCCCAGCCGGCCCACCTCCCCTTCTCCTTCCTCCTGCCAGCGCCAGAGGCGCCCATGCCGCCGCCACGTGAAGCTTGCCGTTCCGTCGCGTCGTTCACGTGGAGCTCCGCCGTCCTGTCATCTCCACTCCCCTGTGGCCATACCTCCGCTCTCGTCACCGGCATGGCCGTCCCCCTGCCACGCATCCTGTCGCCAACCACCCGGCGACCGGAGACCGGCGACCTTGACCGGAGCCGCGCCCGCTCCCGGCCCTCTCTCCCTCGCCTCGCCTATAAAACGGACGCACGCCGAGCTCCTCTCACTCCCCAGCTCACAGCTCCCCTCCTCAACCACCGGGCCGCCTCAATTTCCCTCTTCCCCTCTTCCTCCTCACCGCCGGCCGCCGCCAAATCCACCGCCGGCGAGCCCCCTTCCTCCCTCTTCTCTGTCCAACGCACAGATCCACGCCACCCTCCACCTTCCCGGCAAACTCGGCGACCGAGTTTTGGCCGCAGACGCGCGGGCGCCCCGCTTCGCCGCCCCCCGCCGCCTCCGCGCGTCCCTGCCTTCCCCCTCGGCGACGTCTAGCCGCCAAGAACCACGCCGCCGCGTCGCATCCCTCGGCCCCCTTCTCCATCCCGCGCCGGCACCGGAGCCCCACCGCACCGAGCGCCGCCGCCTCGACGCCGCCCCTCGCCGTCGCTAGGCCGCCTCCGACCCCGCGCGACGACGACGAGCTTCCCGGTGAGCGCCCCTCCTCCTCCTCTCTCTCCCGGTGCTTTTCCCGTCCGATTTGGCCCACCGGAGCGCCGTAACGGCGAGCTCCGGCGAGACTCCGGCCGCGCGCCGCCGCGCCCGTCGCCGCCGGCCGCCACACATCGCCCCCAATCCATCACAGCCGTCCATCTCCGCCCTAACGGTCCAGAATGATCCGGTCCACCGGGGACCGGTGGACCACGGTCCTCGCCCGGTCCACAGCCCTGTGGACCTGGTCTACGCATTTTCCTTCAGCAAAATAAATCCGAAAATCTGAGAAAATCCCGGGTCCTGCACATTTTACAGATTAGCCCCTAATCTTTTCTGTATTTCTGTTTAGGTCCTGTCTTTTTACAGAAACACCCCTATACTTTTTCATAATTACACTTTAGCCCCTGTCTTTTTACGCCGAGACCCCTAAACTTTTCCATAATTACAGATAGGTCCCTGGATCTTTTCTGTAATTACAGATTAGTCCTTAATACTTTTCTGTTCTTACAAATAAGTCCCTAGAACCTTTCTGTAATTATACATAAGCCCCTATAATCTTTAAATATCCATATCTTTTCAACCGTAGCTCCGTTTTGAGCGATTCTTGCGCTCACGCGTTCATAGAAACGCGACGTACCTTTTGGTACTAATCTTGAAACTCTAGAATACTTTTACGAGCCATCAATACTCAAGTTTCTCTCTCTCATGTTATAATCCCCTCTCGGCCAATCATGCGACGCCAGTCTCGCGTGTCACCAATGCCCGTTCACCTTGTAGCATTGAACCTAAATCCCTCTCTCATCAAACCTCATCATACGTCGTTGATCCCGCGTATCACGTATGCTCGCTCACCTTTTAACGTTGACAGTGAGCTTAACCTATCTTATTATATCATTCCATAACAAAGTATACAACCTCCGTTGTTCTCACCTAGCTTAACCACCGCTCAATCAATCTTAACCAATGTTGCCACCTACCTCCACCAAGTTCTATCAATATTTATGCTGCTTTCTTTATATCTGGTATTTCATTGGACTTATTGAAGTTACTATTCATTGCTATTTTAATTGCTGTCTATTCTTAATCGGTTAATCAATTGTTTTATTTGCAACCGTGCATCATACCATGCATAATCACGTACACGTACCACGGTCATGCGCTTCGTCCATGACCAATAACTAGTAGCTTAGTCTTAGTAATTAATTTAGTAAATAATATGATAGCTAATCACCATTAGGTACCATAATCTATAGGTAAGTAATTAAAGTGACACACTTTGCACTTGTACCTGTGTCGCATGAACCTTCATATAGGTTACGACCTATATGAAGACTTAGTGCCACAAAGGTACGAAGAACACGTGCATACACTGTCCCCACCTTCACGTACACTCATACGCTTCTCATCGTGCTCTTTTACATAAAAGTCCTAGTGCTAGAGACATCACTCCTAATAATCTTAAGATAATAAAATCTTTCAAAAGTAAAACCTATTGCATCATACATGATTTATGCCTCTTAACCGTCATTAATGTTCTATTGATTCTTATTGGAGTTTAATTGGATCTTACTCGGCTTTTTCAATCTTTTTATTCTTTTGCGGTAGTTTGTTTATACGTTATGTTTCTATGCGCTAGCTTACGCGAGATTCGAGGAAGCCAGAAGAATTCAAGGAAGATCTAGAAGATCCAAGCTTCGAGGACGAGTCGAAGAATCCAAGCCCGAGGACAAGTCAGAAGATACAAGCTTAAGAAAAGGACTTGAAGACACCGACTTCGATAGAAGAATCTGAAGACCAAGTTTTGGAAGATTAGGATAGCGTTTTCAGGCAAGCTCTACTTCTCCTTGATCATGATTGAACCTACTGTTTTCGCAATGCACCTATATGGCCTATTCTAGTATTATGCATTACTTGTTATTTTTACTGCTTGTGTAGCTATGATCCTACTTGCTTATTGATATTGATGTCTGTTACTTAGGACGTTAATATCTTAATCCTTGTTTACCCTTGTTTACCTGTCACCTTGATAACTCTAGGATAGTTCCATCATTTCTATGATGGCACTTTTACCTTGCTACTAGAATGCTTAAGACCCTTGCAATGTTTCTACATTGCCACACCTTACTCGCATGCGTACTTTTATAAATGTGATAAATGAGTTTGGTGGTGTGTGTGTGATACTTGGGTTGGGGGTAGCACAACTGTGTTAGGTGATGATGATGCTGGTGACGGTGATGATGGGATGGGTTGGATTGCGGGCAAGGCCACTAGTGAGATGTTGATGGTATGATAGTCCCCTAGTGTGGGAGATCTGGTGCTTGCCCGGCCACATAAGGACCGGTTCTGACGCCCGTTAACATAATGATTCTCGTACAACCACGGAACCTGTATGGGAAGGACTTACCCTACCTTCTTGGTACTCTTGCATTTCCATCTGGAGGCCGGTCGAGGCAACGGAAGCTCAGGAAAAGATCCGGGAAACGTACCCGTGATCTGGCTCGCGGAACCCGTTGTCGGTTCACGGGAGTGCCGCATGTCCTGTATATGTTGCAGGATCCTGCCATCAGTTACAGGAGCACGACATACCCTGCTATCTACTACAGGTGTATTATGCCAATATGTGATCTTTCATGTCACAAGCCCCTGGGTTGGATTCCGTGGTGGACTTGTGAGACTAATCGGAGAAGATGGAATAAGCGTTGCGTACCCCCTTGCAAAAGGTGCGTAGCCCGTGGGAAAAGATGTACAACCTCTGCAGAGTGTAAAATTCATCCGGATGGACGTTGTCACGGCATATGACACATTATTGTGGCGCACGTTGGATTAGCCACCTCTCTTATCCCTTGGAGTGTGAGTGGGTTGTAGTCGACCCGTGTTTTGGAAGTGATGGCATGGGCGCCGGGTCGGTATGACCATTGCGGTCAGAAGGCCCAACTAAAACTTGGGAACTGGCGGGAACGCTTCATACTCCCCCAGGGCCAACCAACTAAAATATTGACAATAAACTCTCTGTTTTATCTATGAATCCTTCGCTTGCTTTAGTGAACCATGCATAAAGCTTGCTTGCTGCAAATGAACCATTTAGCCTATTCCTTGCTAAGTCCAAATATTGCATGTATATATATACCCTTGAGTAGTGTAGGGCTTGCTGAGTACCTTATGTACTCACGCGTTTGCGATTGTTGGTTTAGTAGGAGAAGGCTTCGTAGAAGACGACGACGCTTTGGTTTTCGGTTCTACTTCTCAGGTCTGCTTGTGGCGTTGGGCCATGGTTTCCGCTGTCTGCTTCACCGTTAGTTGGTCGGATGGACTTGGATAGTTGTAAATCCTTGTCGTGCCACCACTAAGGGTCCTATATCAGGTATTATGCTTATTTACCTATTCGAAGTATGCTTTTGATTATCATACCTGTGTTCTTGTGCGTATCAGCTACTGATCCAGGGACTGATACATGATGCACAACATATTCCAGAAATGGGGTATGACAGTTAAGGAGGACTAGCCTCTGGGGTGTTAGTAGCCAGGTAAGGAGGGAATCATACATTTTAGGGGAGGCAAGGTAGTGGACGACTAGTGAAACAGCTATGTGTGATACCGATGTGCATACTTCGTGAGCGCACGGTGCTAGCTACACCACAAACGGTCACTCACAGTTCATGGGTACAGCGTACAAACTCTGCATAGTCATAATAATCTATTCGAATAGCCGTGCTTGCGGTCTCAAGCTCCTTAATGATGGATCTTTGTTTAGAGAGTGGATGTGATTAAAATTGACAATGGATATTATGATTGTTGATATATGAATGATATAGATGGAGAAAATATTCATGCCATGGAGGTAGTGAATATGCATAGACGCTTGACATGGAGGTCAAGTATGAAACTTTACTTATGATGTCTTACTTGTGCTTACATTTATGCAATTTATATTTTTAGCACTACAATTTAGTAATTATCCCATTATGCAAGTTTATATTATAAAGTGCTCATTTATGCAAACTTTACCCTCATTATTCCATCCTTCATTCAGCCAAGCATTCAATTATGATATTGCAATTATTCACCCGCATAGCTTGCCTCCGATAACTTGGTTTCAGATATGACATGGACCTCGGTGAGGGACGACGCCATTCTTTCTAGGAGTTCAGCTTCCAGTCGATTGCCTGTGGGATGAACATGGGTCACACACTGGAGATTTGAATTCTACTATGTTACCGCTGCGTATATCTCTTCATGTATTTTGTCGGGCCTTCGAGCTAATATTTTGTAAACTCGCAATAAATATTGATAGTTAGATTATGTATAGTTGTGATTCCACTGTGATTATCGTGTGTACTTGTCATTGATCCTGGGACAAGTACGGAAACACGGAGTTTCGGGTAATTTAATGACTCGGGACGCTTCAACTCCTCTAAAATCCTATGGTGTCAATCAATAACTGTTGTTGTGGTTGTATCTTCATCCTTAGTAGAAGTCACTTCTCCGTAGGAAAACTGTAATCGCCACTTAATCAACACTTCATCACTTACATCCGAACTCCGATTGGCAAGGTCGTGCGGCAGTTCGGCACCTCCCCGTGCACACGCGCGACGTTTTCACTGCATTTCGTGAACAATAATGAATTTCAGACTGTGCGGAGGTGAAAGACCTCCCAGCGCTCCACGCGACGCTTTCACTGCACCCTCTTCTGACATTGAAACATCCTTGCTCAAGAACAAGCCTTGCAGATCATTTAATTGTAGTAATTTTGCATGCATGCACGTTATGGCTAGCTGGAAATGCTTCCGTATCCAAGGCATGTAGTATGAGAATACCAAAAGAAAAGAAACGTGAGCAACTTGGTCATTTAATTGTACTAATTTTGCATGCATGCACGTTATGGCTAGCTGGAATGCTTCCGTCTCAAATGCATGTATGTGCAATTACAGACTTTATGCTCCCATTATACACATCAAATGGTCATTCAATTCGCAAAAAAAAAAAAAATCAAATGGTCATTGGGATTTATTAATTTAATATTGGATATATTAATGGGATAACCCGGTTAAATCCAACATATATAGATCCTTAAGCCACGAGTCCATCCTCTTCTCTTGTGTACCCTCTCCCTCGCTTGCTCACGTTCCACTAGTCCATCCCGATGAGGACCTACAACAGCGGAGGCGGCGGCGGCCTTGTTTATTTGATGCCCTTCGTGTTCATAGTGCTTTTCGGATGCATGTTGTTGCCAAGTAAGTATACATCGATCATTGTTTCTTCTTCTGGTCAATCTCGTCGATCTTTAGATGAACAAGTTTTCCGATAGGTTCCTCTGAGCTATTCAAGATTGGAGATATGGCAACCTACCCAAAGGCTCGTATCAACGCAAGTTCAAATGATGTTATGATCTACAAAACATTTGCAGACGAGAGCAAGATCTCTTTTAAATTTTGTGATGAGTATACATGTGATGGCGCCAGTTGTTACTGCTGCGAGATCCAAAAACCGGAGGCTCTTTGTTACCCCACAAAGGATAAGTGTCAGGCTGCCTGCCCCTCATGCAACCCCGTGTGCCCACCGGAGCCATTGCCTCAAACGGCGAAGTTAGCTCGCTTGTCAGGGGCAATGGTGAATGCTACACTGCAAACGTAATATATGTGTGATCTTAAGGTTATAGGTACAAATACTCTACAATACTCGATAATGTTTCAAGAAATAAAATTACTTTGTTCGTTCAGCCATATAAAACTCTAAATCCCAATATAAGGTACTACTCGATATTTTTTATACCACCCTGTGTGTTTGTTGCTCACACAGGTTGCTCTATTGAGTGTGGCAAACAAAGCACGCTATTCGCCTATTCCTTTACAGATCTGGAGTGCTCCTAGGAGCCGTGACACACCGCCCCTTCGTGGCCCTACCCTGTCAAGCTTCGAAGCCAGACGCTGCTGCCCGATGTTGCCGAAGTCTGCGTCGAGCTCCGCTTCTGCTTCCGCCTCGCTGGAACATTCGTTTTGTATGTTCCAAAGAATCCAGTTCCAGCTGCTGGAACAATTGTTTTGCATATACAGAACAATTTATTTCAACAACTAGAACATTCGACTTCTTTGATTGGAACAATTTCAAATGAG
The DNA here is from genome assembly GCA_012490785.1 of Eragrostis nindensis. Taxonomy (NCBI): domain Eukaryota; kingdom Viridiplantae; phylum Streptophyta; class Magnoliopsida; order Poales; family Poaceae; genus Eragrostis; species Eragrostis nindensis. The sequence goes on along the minus strand of JAAXCT010001183.1, from coordinate 118,786 downwards.
ATTCAAGGAGCTGCCAGCGGTTGAGCGCTGTGTCGAAGGAAGAAAAGACCGATCAATGTGGGCTCCCGGAGCCAGTTGAGGCCCATTATGTCAGCCCATCATCAATGTGGGCTGGGGCAAAATCTCATGAAAGCAAAAATCTCTTTGCGGCCCATCGCCAATGAAAGCAAAAACCCAAGCCGGATGAACTCGCAAAATCTCTCCCAACTGAAAGCAGCGCCACCAGTATTACTACTCCGCCTCCAGCACATCTCGATCTCGTCGTCGTCTCCCCTGGTGGCATGCTCCGCGGCCGCTAGATCCGATCTCTCCATGGATCCGCGCTGCATCCCCTTGCTCCTCCTCCTCGTCGGACCCCTCTTCTCCGCCGCCGCCGCCTCCGACGAGATCCACGGATGCGGCGGCTTCGTCGAGGTCTGTCCCAGCGCCTACTCCCCCTCTCTCGTTACGCTCCAGTCTGGCTCGGCGCCGCCTCTCACTGATGGGACTTGGGGTTTTGGTGTTTGTTGCAGGCGAGCTCCGGCTTGGCCAAGTCGAGGAAGTCGTCGGATTCCAAGCTTGATTACTCCCACATCACGGTACGCTGGCTGCACTCGCTCATCTGCTGGCACTCCTACTATGTTTGGACTGTTTCATCTCATCGCGCAGCTTTTAGTCTCGCTCTGCTACTTGTTGTTGCTGATCGAGCTGTGGCTATTTGATGCATGGGTAGCATTATCGCAGTGGGTAGTTAGTTGAGGCAGTTCAATTGAACTGGACCTCACGGTCAGCTGGCGACGTCCTCCTTGCGAGCTGCCGCTGATTGAGCAAAGTGTGTTAGTTTCGAATTGCCTGTTGCCACTGTCTACTGGTTGCACCTGGATCATGGAGAATTAGTTGCCCAAGGGGAAACAATATTGTAATGCTAATGTTGTTGGCTGAGACCATGTCTTTCCGTAGGTGTTTTCATGTTTCTGGTAGCCTCGGTGAATGGCTCAGCATGAGCTTAGTGTCTGATCAAATTATAAATAGGATAGATGAAATGTGTGCTAGTTTCATATGTTTGGAGGTTAGTACTGCTGAGAATACTGGTGTCATTGGAAGTTCTTTTAACAGCTGCTATAATTATTGACAAGTTCACTTGTGATCATGGTAGATCATGGTGGTTGGTTCATGTACCTCATGATCGCTTACATACATTCTCTTTAAATTCTGAACAAATTAATGCTCCAAGGACTCTCAATACTGACACAATGGATATGGAGTCACCTTATGTAATATCAATGTTTTTTTTTTGGCTCATTTAGGTGTATATTATTATTATACATTATGCTAACTGTAGTCTGTAGATACTTTACCTCTAGGAAATTACTTTATAGGCTATATTTGCTGTGAGTCTTTTGACTCTGTACATCTTACCCTTCATGCCTCAAACCGATTCCCTCCCAACTTATTGTATCAGGTTGAGCTGTGCACGGTTGATGGTTTGGTCAAGGAAAGCACGCAGTGTGCTCCCAATGGCTACTACTTTATCCCAGTCTATGACAAGGTATCCTTGTGATTGTTGTTTGATTTCTGTTTGGCGTTGTCATTTCTTGGTTCAAGTAGGCACAAGGGTTAATGCCTTAATGGAACCTATGTCTCATCTGCTGATTGCCACCGATGTTACTGAAGCAATCTATCTCTCTCATTTATGTTGTTTGTCTTCCAATAGGGTTCATTCATGGTTAGAGTCAAGGGGCCTAAGGGATGGTCATGGAAGCCTGAAACTGTAAGTTGACGTTGGGATTGAATGTGTCCATTAATTTGCCTTGTTTTTGTCTTCACTGTGCCTTTGACTGTCCGTTGTTATGTGATGTTTTTTTAACACTTCAGGTTCCTGTCATCATTGATCGAAATGGATGTAATGGAAATGCAGATATTAATTTCCAGTTCACTGGGTCCGTTTCTTTGTTAATTTAGTTTATTTTCTATGTGCGAACACTTGTTACGTGAAGTTTCAATTGTTAATACATGCATGCAGGTTTATGATATCAGGCAAAGTAGTGGGAGCAGTTGCTGGTAAGAGCTGCTCGAAAGACGGAGGACCTTCTGGTGTGAAAGTTGAGCTGATGTTAGACTCTGATGAGTTGGTTGCATCTGCTTTGACATCATCAACAGGGGAATATTCATTTGCAAACATAATTCCAGGTTTGCCTTGCTTACCATGCTTTATGTTTGGAAAACCACATATATTTAGTACATGCAAAGTTTAGTCTGAATTGTGGTTCTTTTACTGTATGTCTGCACCATGCTATCCTTATTGGTTAGAAGCTGCTACTTCATGCCTTTAAAGGATTTTTATATGATTGTAGCCACTAATGTTGATCCTTTTTACCAACCCTACAAAAATCCACTGTAAATTCTAGAATTAGTAACTTGCTGATTTGGAATAATGTCTCCCACTTCAACTATGTGCAATATTGGATCTATGAACCCGAGTGAATTTGTTCCTTGGCAATAAAACTTAGGAAAGAGGCGTTTTACGACTGCTGACCATGATTTCAAAATGCCCAAGATGCTGGGCACACTTTTGTGTTCACTATTCACTCCCCAACCTTCTAACTTCTACATGGTCCTCCCTCCCCTTCACATCCAGCACTTACTACCTGCAGTTTGCCATCTCCGTTCAGCGGTTTTGTGAGTGATAATACTCAGTAGTTCATTATTTACTTAATAGGAGCATTTTGGGCCCTCTCTGATTCATACTTTTGTGTTCCTTTGGTCTATGGGTCTCTGTGCTAGGTGCTTAGACTAATATTTACACATTTGGCCAATATTTTCTTTCTTAATTTATTTTATGCTCCTTTTCCAGGTCGTTACAAATTACGTGCTTCTCACCCTGATTATGACATCGAGATGAGAGGCTCCCCAGAGGTAAGTATTTCATATATCCTTGTCTTTCATTATGTTAAGGGTCTAGTATTGGTGTAGGACTCTAATTGTAGAGTCCTTATCCTAGTCTAATATTGCGTCATGCAACTCATATATATTGCCCCCCTATGGGGGCTATTATCAATACAAATCATATTCATAACACATTAGATATTGTGATTTGTGACAATTATGGTAGTCTTATAACCGTACATGTTTTCTTATCCAGGTTGACTTGCGGTTTGGAAATGTCGTAGCTGATGATGTTTTCTTTGTATCTGGATACAATATTTATGGCTCTGTAGTTGCACAGGTTTGAAAAACAAAATGGTTCTGTTGTATTGATAATGACAAACACTGCATTCATTTGTTCCTCAAAATTTGTTTATATTCCATTCATTTTCTTACATTCAACATGCATTTTTCTTGCTAGGGAAATCCAATGTTGGGAGTGCACTTGTACCTATACTCTAAAGATGTAACGGAGGTGCCTTGCCCACAAGGTTTTGGTGATGCACCCAGGGAAGGTGCTCTTTGCCATGCAATTTCTGATGCTGATGGGAAGTTCACATTTAAATCACTACCTTGTGGTAAGCCGATAACTTGTTCATCTTTGAAAAGCAATCTTAGTGGCATTGGTATGGACATTCTTTATAAATTTTGCACGTATTCTGTTGACATATCGACCTGTGATACATTTATATTTTAACATATTGCTCATATAGTAAGAGGAGTTATATCCTGTCTCCCGAGTAAGAAAATGTATCATACACCACAAATTTGGATTGCTTGTTTTCGTGCAAAACACTTTTCAATTGTTTGGTGTTCCTCTCTATTTGAGATCGTGGTCTGCTTTTGCCAGATCACTATGTGAAAATGTAATCTGAAACCTATATCGTTTTCTACAATTATGCAGGTAGCTATGAGCTTGTCCCATACTACAAGGGAGAGAACACTGTCTTTGATATCTCACCCTCTTCACTGCCTGTTTCTGTAGAGCATAGTCATCTGGTGATTCCCCAAAAGTTCCAGGTAATGTTTAGAATTGTTTTACATTTCATGGTTTGGACTATTTTTCATGGTAGTTTTCCTTGGTGGTGATGACAAAAAAAACGATATCTGTCATCTACCCTATCAAAATTTAGGTTTGATTGAGCCACTGGTTTGGATTAGCCTGTTTTCTTTTATGGATAGTAGATAAAAGATGAGAAATGTGTATATACAGTTATGCTTTGATTCAAGCTGTCAATGTTGCAAGAATGGTTGGGTACATTTTTCTTGATTATATGATGGCTATAGGCATTTTTCTTTCTGCTGCTTAAGCATTCACAATATATTCTGTTTTGTTTATGTACCGTTATCTCCTCCATCCTGATTTGTGCACATGTCCATTTGACATATATATTTGAACAGGTTACTGGTTTTTCTGTTGGAGGGCGTGTAACAGATGGTTATGGTGCTGGAGTGGAAGGTGCCAATGTCATAGTTGATGGCCAGTTGAGAACTGTAACAGATAGTCTTGGGCATTACAAGCTTGATCAGGTACTGCACTGTTTTTATTTGATGGAATTAGTTGGTAATACATCTGTTGACAGTTGAAGTTTCTTCTTATATTCGTGGCACCTTTCTTTCTATCACGGTTCACGATGCGGAGCATGGTCTTATTTTCTTTGTGTTTGGATACTCATTCTATGACTCAGGGAAAATTATACTTTTACTTTGACCAGCTTTTTTACTTTCATTTTATTTTGTAATTCTTGAACTGGCAACTGATTTCTAATGAATTTAATGAATGGACAATTCTAGCCAGTGATCTCATGAACTTAAGATTTAAAAGTTTAGATTGTTGGTTCATGCCTTCATTTTGTACGGTTTGCACACAAGATTATGTTTTTCACTTGCATCATTCTTATGTCAGTGCTTCAATGCCTGTGCTTCTGATCATTCAGAAGTGTGGTGTTTGGCTGGATAAACAAATCTTTTTTTTATCTAATTAAATAAGGCATGGTACTTGATCCATCAATGATATGATTAGTACATGTTTGGAACTTGATGACATAATCGATAAATGTTCTGCAGTGTAACATCGGTAGAAATAACACATCTTGTATTGCAAAGGGTTGCTATACAATGTTATCATTTGACCCTGAACTGTCAAACTATTGAGATGGGCAAGTTCATAATTTTGCAAACATCTGTACTCAATATTTCAGATTTATGAACGGACAGAACTAGTTGATTTCTTTCTTGATTGCATAGTCTATATATGGCGCTTAAAGTTCAACTTGCTACTGTCCTTGTCTATATATGCCCTCTTCCTCTTTTCTTTCTCTTTTTATTACTCTTTTTTTTTTCTCGTTCTTTTTTGTTTGCCTCTTTTGTGGGTTCCTACAGGTTTCATCTCTAGCCTACCCCAACTTGCTTGGGATAAAAAGGCTTAGTTGTTGTTGTTGTTGTCCTTGTTAAATAATCTTTTGTTCTGTGCCCTTGTCTAGGTTACATCCAAGAAGTATACTATAACTGCCGAGAAGGATCACTATAAGTTCAACCGTTTGGAGAATTTCATGGTAACTTTGAGTTTGCTTGAGGGAATCTTGAATTCAGTTAAGTCTACCTTTTAATGTCCCAACTCCTTATGACTAAATAATATATTTTCTTTAGATATTACCAAACATGGCCAGCATTGATGATATCAAGTCAGTTAGATATGATGTATGTGGTACTGTTCGAACAGTGACTCCGAATTCAAAAGCAATGGTAATATCTTGAGTTTCTGTTTATTTCACTGGGATCATTACAAAAACATAATTCTTACGACTCTGATGAGGATTGTAGGTGACTTTAACACATGGACCTGAAAACGTAAAGCCACAGAAGAAACTTGTGGGTGAAAGCGGAAGATTCTGCTTTGAGGTAGGTGCTCCATTTTTGGGTTTGTTGTGAAATTATCTATACTTTCAACTAATAATTGGGAGTTTGGTTGTGTTTGGATATTTCCTTATTTGTGAAAACATGGTGTGCTTCACAGTTTTTGGAGTAGTTTTATCTTCCATGTTATTTATGTTTAATTTAACAATAGCAAGGCAAAAGGGACTCGAACTGTGAGCTTGTTCTATGAAGGACTGAGAATTTTCCAAAGGATTTTATTAATACGATTGAATATATACGTAGAATATAATGAATATTCCAGTCGCAGCAGTTGTTAAGATCATTGTGGAATTTTGTAGGTTCCTGCTGGTGAATACAAGTTATCTGCTTTACCTGTGGATACCGAACGTTCTTCTAGTCTTATGTTTTCACCTGGATCTATTGATGTTAATGTCAATAGCCCATTGCTTGATCTGGAGTTCTCTCAGGCCACGATTTCAACTCGGGCTTGCAAACCTGATCGCCTCAGGACCGATCAGGTCGATCAGTCGATTAATCGTCCGATCAGGTCGATTAATCGATACCTGATCGGTCCGATCAGGTGACCTGATCGTCCAACACCCCTGGGACCGATCAGGTATGTATGTTGGACGATCAGGCATGTATGTACATGAAAATTCAGCATTTTTAATGCAGACTCTGAATATGAATGCAGTGATTGACTTACCTGTCCATATGCAACTGATTCTTGGGTCCTTGTTGATTTCTTGCATGCTGCAACAACCTGAAAACCATGAGGCACATGTATATTAGTGAGAGAAGCAAGTGATTATGTAGCAGACAATCAGTTCTAGAAAAAAGCAGCAAGCATATGTCTGACTCTGAAACTGAAATAACAACCAAGTCCATTACATCACAGCACACAGCACACATAAATAACAGAATTAAAATGGTCTGATGTCTGAAACTGAAATAACAACCAAGTCCACAATCGACATCCATTCTACTGAAATAAGTAAATAACACGCAAGTCCTGATCCTAAAGCAAAGCAGGATCCACTTGGAATGCCCCTGGCCCTGACGCCTCTCCACTTCCAGTTACATCCCCATCATTGTCGTCCTCCGAGTCAAGATCCTGCTCCATTGGGTGATAGTTATCATCATCCTCAGCTGTAGGTTCATCTTCAGCTGCAGGTTCATCTTCAGCTTCTTCATCTTCAACGGTTGGTGCCGGTGGAGCTGTTCTAGGATGCTTTCTCTTCCTTGTAGAAGGGGTTGGATTTTTACTTCGAGTAGCAGCTGCCCTTGGGAAATTACGTCCCCGTAGCCCTTGGCTTGCACCAATAGCCTCGTCTACATGAGCCCAAGTTAGATCACTGTCTGCTCCTTGATGAACAGGTTCGCAGCCTGCATCGACCCACTCATTCTCCCATTGGAACTCGTCAAGGAGTAGGGGGTTGCTTGTCTTTCCTTTAGAACCGAGCTCTCGCAGCTTCATGAAACGATTTGTCATTTTTCGGTTGTAGCTAACAAACACTAACTTGTTCAACCTCTTGTGCTCCAATCGGTTCCTCTTTTTGGTGTGTATCTACAAATAGATAACATGCAAACCCACAAGTCAAATGCTATGTGCAAAAGAAATTGTTCTCCGACACTAGAAATGCAGAGTAGTAGCTTCTTACATGAGAAAATGCACTCCAATTTCTCTCACATCCTGATGCCGAACAGCAGAGGCTAACAATTCTCTTGGCCATGGTCTGGAGCTCATATGCAAGGCCTCCATATGCGCCCCACCAAAGAACTACAAATCAGTGAATCACAATGGTAATCAGGTAACAAGTACATGAAAAAGTGTTGCAGCTAACTAGCTAACAATGGAAAGGTAAGTTAGTTACCTGGATTTTTTCGATCCCTATCTCTAATTGCTAGTGCCTTTGAGAAGGCATCACCTTCAGACTGAGAATAGTCATCAGCCAGCTTGCTGATCTTGCTTTGTTCTTCATCATCGGGTACCATTTTCCATAGGACATCATTAAACATAGATCTTAGCTTTGCAGCCTCCCTTGGATTGTCTTCCTTAATGGCAAAAAACTTGGCTGGATTCAAGAAAAGTGCAGCCCCATACAAATCCTGTTCCATTTGCTTGTCCCATCTCTTATCATAGGCTGTCATAACATCTTTGAGTAACCGTGGCTTGTTTCTTAGACAATCATTGATAGTCTTCTTTGCTGTATGCATGGCAGCCATGATCTCAGGAGCTGCTGGTGTCTCATCACCATCTGCAATCCGCAAAGCTATAAGCAGCGGTTGAGAGGCTTTCATACAATTTTCCAAACTGGCCCAAAAGCTTTGACCCATCACAACATTCTCAACACTCTTCCCTTCAGAAGTGGCAGCCAACTTCTGATTATGCCACTCAGGACTAACAAATAGCCTCCTTAGACCAATCTTGTGATTGAGCATACTTGCCAAGGTGAGAAAAGAAGTAGCAAACCGTGTAACAGCCGGCCTCACGAGATCTCCACCAAGCTTCTCTCTCATCAGATCAAGAAGTCGACCATGCTTGTAGACAAATCTGGTCACCTTCTTTGCATCACTGATACACTGCTTGAATGAGTCTATCTTGCCAATGTCCTCCAGCAACAAATCTATGCAGTGAGCAGCACACGGAGTCCAAAAGAGAGTTGGAATCCTTTCCATTAACAATTTGCCAGCTGCCTTGAAATTTGCCCCATTGTCTGTAACAATCTGCACCACATATTCCTTGCCAATATTCTCAATCTGTTTCTCCAGCAAGTCTGCAAGCATCTTTGCATCTGCCACCTCACTTGAAGCATCAACCGAGCCTAAGAAGAATGTTCCTGCTGGACTGTTAGCAAGAAAATTAATCAGATGGCGATGACGGGTGTCAGTCCAGCCATCGGACATGAGCGTGCAGCCGTACTCCTTCCAAGATTCCTCATGCTTCTTCCTCAATTCATTGGTCTTCGCCACTGCCCTATCGAGCAATGGATTCCTCAACTCATGATACGAAGGCGACCGGTATCCAGGTCCATATTGCCCTATGGACTCCATCATTATTTCCCAGCTTCTTGAATTAATAGCATTCAGTGGAATACCATTCTCATAAAAGAAATCTGCTACATGGTCGTCAACAATCTGTTTGGCTTCTTTTGATTTCTTTGTGCAATGCTCCAATGTAGGCTGAGAAGTCTTGGATGAATGCCTATCTTCAACAACTTCTTCAGGTGACTTGCATAGCATAGAACTAACAGATTTGGTATACTTCTGCTGTTTTCCTATACCAGTAACAGTGAAAGAAGTGATAGAAGTTTGTACTCGGCCTTTCCTTTTGGCATCCTTTGCCTTTGTCCCCGAGCTTGGTACCGTAGCAGCAGCCACAACTTCAACTTCACCTTCACTTTCTTCTTGTTCACCATTACCAACAGGCCCTGCATGTTCATTGACAATCACTGAACCCCTCTTCATATAGTCATGCATTTCCTTCCTAACTATTTCAGGTGCACTGCCACACTTTATTGCATCCCCATAGCCACCGGCAAGGTGCTGTTTGAACCTTAGAATCCCTGCAGGCACTACCTTTTTGCAGAAAATGCACTGAACCAGGTCCTTCCTCCCCTCTGTTGGCCAGAAACCATATTTCCAACCCGGATCCTTAGATTTAGCATGCCTCTTAGGATCTTGAGCTAGAGCAGCAAGGTCTGGTGGCAACTCTGCTAAAGCTTTTGCAACTAGGGACTCAACATCAAGATTAACGGATGGAGGGGCAGCATTAGCACTAGTACCAGTATCATCAACACCAAACGGATTCTCATCTTGATGAGCAGCAGCAGCCGCCGCAACAGAAGGGAACACCACTTCCACATTCGCACGCCGCCGCCGCTCACCTGCATTCAGATTCATTCAAGTACATGAGATGGGAGCAGATGTGAGAAGAGAGGAGGAGGACTGCAGTCATTGCACTTACCGGAGGAGGAGGACGAGTGGCTCATCTTCCTCTCCCCTGGACAGCTGCGCAGGGGGCAAGGGACGCCAGGCGGCACCGGAGCAGAGAAGAGGAGACGAGCTGACGAGGGAAGAAGAGAGGAGGAGACTAGAATGGCGGCTGCAGCAGGGAGAGGATGGAAGGGATGGAGCAGCTGTATTACCTATAGCAGCCGAAACCCTACTGGGCTTGCCTGGGCCGAACAGAGATGGCCCAAATCGCCTGGGCCGAACAGAGCTGGCCTGATCGTCCTCGATCAGAATGGACGATTAATCGTTCCTGATCGACGATTAGTCGGACGATCAGGAATCCTAATCGACCTAATCGAATCGATGGGCTAATCGAATACGGTGGAACGATCAGTCGATTAATCGTCGATTAATCGCGATTAATCGGACGAGATGAAAACGTGGCTCTCAGGTACGCAAGGGCGTTTATTTTGGCTATTTTCCTGCTCATTTAGTTCAATAGACGGTTTCTAGGTTGGGATAACATCTGAGAGGATAATCTCTTTGCTGGCAGTCGCAAGTCAACATTCATGGTAGAGTCCAATGCAAAGAGCAATGCAACCAAAATATTCTGCTGTCGCTTGTTAGGATAGCTGGGGGTATCGAGCAGGAAAGAAGGACTACTACTTTGGAGCAAGATAATATCAATTTTGTGTTCACCAAAGTATTTCCTGGAAAATATCGTATGGAGGTAAAACTTTTTATGATTGTCTCAATTGTATTATTTGATGGTATTTTTCTAGTTTATGAAGCTGCATCTTCCATCCAGGTGAAGTATTCTTCATTTGAGGGATCGTCAAAGGATGACTGGTGTTGGGACCAAAATGTCTTGGATATAGATGTTGGCACTGATGATGTGAGAGATATTGTGTTTGTACAAAAGGGATACTGGATTGAGCTAGTTTCAACTCACGACACCGAAGCATACATTCATCAGCCAGATTCTTCTAAACTTGAATTGTTGATAAAGGTCCACTCTTGTGACTACATGAATCCGCATCATTTTGATTCGATAAAACTGTTGGACTTCGATTAACATAATCCACTTTTCATTTTTTTACAGAAAGGATCTCAAAGGATCTGTGTAGAAACTCCAGGGCAACATGAGATTCATCTAATTAATTCGTGCATTTCCTTTGGGAGCTCATCTGTTTCGTTTGATACAGCGAATCCAACGGTGGGATGCTTGCCTATTTACACTTAGATATTCGAAAAAAAATGCAGTTTGACTAACATTAAGTTTACATTTTAGCCGGTTCATATCAGCGCAAAGAAGTATCTTGTAAAAAGCGAAATTCATGTGGAGGTGGGCCTTCAGGAACAAATTGGTTCTGAAGATATTGTTGTTGATGCCTTTAAAACTGATGGCACTTTCTTCGGAAAGATCTCCACAACCCCTGTTCATGGAAAGAGTTCTCAAAGTTTATTTACTGTCTTTGAGTATTCTATTTGGGCTGACCTTGGCGAGGAGTTCATCTTTGTCCCTCATGATTCTAGGTACATTATTCACCTGTGGAAGAACTTAATCCTTGTTTGCCCACTAACTGGAATATTTGTCTTTATCCGGAAGTTAATTAATTTCTAGTTTTCTTGACTTAAAAGTATGTTCTGCCAAGAACCCTTGTTTACCGTTTTGGGGATTGTTTTCCTTTTCCTTTTGAAGAGATCAGATTTCTTTGATTGGCAAACAATTATGTGAATTTATTATTCTGCTTACATGATTCACCATTTGCAGCACCAGAAGGAAAAAGATCCTCTTTTATCCAGCAAGACAGCAGGTGAGTAATAATTGGTTAGTGATCTCTTTTTACTCGAACCATGCTTGTAACATGTTGTGATGTTTAAACTGCAGTATTCAGTTTCTGTGAATGGATGCCAAGATACTGTCCCATCAGTCACTGCAAAAACTGGTGTATACCTTGAAGGATCAGTTTCACCTCCAACTCCTGATGTTGGCATAAAGATTATAGCAGCTGGGAATAGCAACTATGCCCAACTGAGGAAAGGGGATGTAGTAACAGAGACAAAGACAGATTCTGAAGGGTCATTTGTTGCAGGTCCCTTGTATGATGATATAGAGTATAAAGTTGAAGCTGCAAAGGTTTGTATTATATTTTGTGCTGATAATTTTAACTATTCTTTCATTACATAAGCACAAGATCCTGTAGTGCTGTAATGCGGGACAGTGTGGTGGTCACCACGTAAGTACCACTGGCTAGAAGAACAAAAGCTGTTCCATCTGCTAAATGGCAACTGGTCGGTAGACGGTAGTGCGCTACAGTGAGTATGCTGTCTTAGAAAAAACCTTAGCATATGAATGCTATTTCTAAGCACATGTCATCGAAAAACATCAGATTGAACAGCTGTGCTTTTGCACTTTTCATTTTTGTTAGTGGTATAACGTGAATTTCCCTCCCCCTTTCCCAACTAAGAAGCAATGACAAGTGAGATTTAAGTTTAATGCATGCCTTTTGTTTTCATTTTCTTCTCGTAAATTAATGAGTTATTTTAGGTTAAACTTCTTAGCTGGAACTAGGAAATGATTGGCTGCCCTGTTTCATCCACGTGGTTGTGATGTTATTATTACTTGAGTGCTTATTTAACCTTCTCGACAGTGGCTGATGATAACTAGGAACCTTTTTAATGCAACTGAACTATGATTCTTTAATCAACAAATCTTAAATGAGGCGCTTTGTTGAATTTTCTGTCTGATTATTGTCGACCTTCCTGCAGGATGGTTATCATCTCAAGCAAACTGGCCCATACACCTTTGCTTGTCAAAAGCTGGGTCAGATATTAGTGCGGATCTATGGTGAAAAGGATGCTGAGCTGTTACCGTCAGTATTATTATCTTTGAGTGGCGAAGAAGGGTACAGAAATAACTCAATTAGCAATTCTGTTGGAACTTTCAGTTTTGACAACTTATTTCCTGGAAGTTTCTATCTCCGACCTCTTCTTAAGGTGCTTCCCTCCTACCCATGCTTCCTTTTTTCTCTAATACTTTGCATCACCTTGCCGAATAATAAATAAACTTGTCATTTTTCTTTAGAATTTAAATTAATTCATTCATACTATCAGCCATTCCGTGCTGTTTGTTCTCTTTGGTTAGTATTTTTCACATTGGTTTATAATTTAAATTTGATCAATTATACTATCAGCGATTCCATGCTGTTTGTTTTTTAGTTTAGTGTCATTCGCTTTGGATTGAAGTTTACATGGGCTTTATACTACGCTGCAAAAATCAGTTTTTTGGATTTTTTTTTCTTTCTGTTGAATATTCTCGTCTTCTTGATGTGGGTTTAGCTTGAGCGTGAGACTATTACTATGTAGACTGTTCCTATTCATACTTGCATACATTTTTAGAATTTTGATGGAAATGCATAAAAGGTTTAAAGGATGCAATGTATATAAGATGTATTATCGAGTTACAAATTGTAACTTAAGTTGTGGCATCATTGTCAATTTTCTGGAGAGCCCTTAATGATATGATTTTCTGCTGTAGGAGTATAAATTTACACCATCAGCAGTTGCTATTGATCTTAATTCTGGAGAGTCTAGAGAGGTTGAATTCCGTGCTACCAGAGTGGCTTACAGGTTTGTCTTATTATTTGTTTATGAATCATGATTCTATAGTTTTGTATTTCGTATGCTTATTGCTTTGTATGCCATGAAGAAACCACCTCTTTGGATTCAAGAAAGTGTGTCATGCTTATGTTCACAAATCACAATGAGACATTTGTGGAGTCCATTATAATGTATTTGTCATTGCACAGTTACTGACCATTGGATGTTCAGTTCTAGCTATCTATATCAGATTCATGCATGCTCAATAGTGGTAAGCTACGTCCCACATTGAATGCTTCGTTGGCATTTGGTTAAATATGTGAGTTAACTACTATGGAAAAAAAAATGCATGATCAATGGAATATACGACGTAGTATATAACAAAAGATTAGTCGAACACATAAATATACATTGAGTAAAACAGAAATGGCATCATTAGGTAGTGCATTTGCATTTGGCGTAGCTATTGAGGTGTCATCTAAACACCAATTGGACGTTGATGGGGATTAAGGCTCCTTCCATGGCGATTACCTTTCTTGCTCACGTGTTGTGTCGATTGGCTTCAGATTCATGGCATGGGCATATTATCGAGATGTTGCCTGTAGATAAATTGTATTTCATGAAAAGGACTGCCTCTTTGCACTAAACTGGTATCCTCGCCAGCTCCTTTGGTCAAGGGAGAGGGAGAGTTCAATCAATCTGTAAGCCTTCGACATAATAATTGTACATGGAAAACTTGCTCATCTGAGTTGCGATAACATTGTTTATCAATGTAAACAAGTTTTTTTCAACCAAGGAGAAATGATAACATTGCATATCTAAACACTCCCAATGCTTATTATCCGCTGTTCATATAATTGTTGTAAATTGTGATGTACCGGGCTAGTATTTCAGATATCATCTTGATCATAGGCCACCATGTTTTTGAAAGGTTGATATCATTTAAAAAGTTGTGGTCTCTCTGCTTTCCTTTTAATTATTTTTTACTCTTCTGTTGTTACCCCACTTGCATTTCCGTTAGGCATTTTAGTTTTCTCGAATCTCAAGCACAAAATATCCCTCGCCTTGTCACCTTTGTAGTTTTCATATTTGAATGCATGTTCACGTGGTTACTGGCTATAAAGATATACTTCTAAAGATAGCTTTCATATTAGTGAATAGCTTGCTTAAGCCTATGGTCTATTATTGTGCTTCAGCATGTGAATTTGAATTGCTTAGCTTACTGAGTCCATGCTTCTGTTCTGAAAATTATTTCTATGAATGTGCATTTCTAAATCTAATATGCAGCCAATCTTACACTATTAACTCAACCAACATTTCAATGTAGTGCCATGGGTTCTGTAACACTGCTGACTGGACAACCGAAGGAGGGTGTTTTTGTTGAGGCGAGATCTGAATCCACAGGTTATTATGAGGAAGCTACTACCGATACTTTTGGTAGGTTTCGTCTTAGAGGACTTGTGCCTGGCTCAACTTACTCTATAAGAGTGGTTGCAAAAGATAATTTTGGATTTGCAGCAGTTGAGCGTGCTTCACCCGAACATGTGTCAGTTGATGTAAGTTATAATATATAGTTATTTTTTAAGTCCATTTGTACATTGCACGTAGCATTTGCAGCATATTATTATCTCATATTTATTTGGCTTCTGTGCTGTATATGCTTAGCAAGACTGAACTTTGTGGTTCTGTGGTTCTGTGCATTTTCAGGTTGGTCAGGAAGACATCACTGGTATTGATTTTGTGGTTTTTGAACGCCCAGAAGTAACAATTTTGAGTGGTCATGTCGAAGGGGATGGCATTGATACATTGCAGCCACACCTGTCTATTGAAATCAGATCAGCAGCGGATCCTTCTAGAGTAGAATCTGTACTTCCTGTTCCCCTTTCCTACTACTTTGAAGTGCGAGATTTGCCGAAGGGCAAGCATCTTGTTCAGATCCGATCCGGGCTTCCATCACACACCCACAGATTTGAATCAGAGATCGTTGAAGTAGACCTGGAAAAACAACCTCAAATTCATGTTGGTCCCCTTAAATATAGAACAGAAGAGCGCCATCATAAGCAGGTAACTTATCACACAATTGCAACATCTTTGGTAATTTGCTTCCACCCTTAAACTGGAAGAGATGAAATCTGGACAGTAATTGTTTTGTGGAATTATCTTGTTACTTGTCACCAGCAGTTAGATTTACATTTCTGGTCTAATTTTGGCATATCCAGACAAACCGTTAGTTTACCTGAAACTTTGATATGTTTTTGAAGTCAAGTTGATTGCTTTTTCGTCTATTTAGGATGCCATGTAATCTTTTGCACAATGCAGGAATTGGATCCGGCACCAGTTTTCCCACTTGTAGTTGGAGTTTCTGTGATTGCTCTGGTGATCAGCATGCCAAGGTTTGCAGCTATATCAAAACGAATTTCCTTGTGTATGCATAATAATTTTTTTTTTTTTTTTTTTTTTTTTTTTAGAGAAAGGTCCTTGGACCCGGCCTTCTTTGGAGGCTGCGTGCAAGACGGGGGTTCGAGCCCCCGCCGGTTGCTTCCCACCCTTGGGAGCTAACCACCGGACCACTGGTCCGTCTGCTTGTGTATGCATAATATTGATCTAATAACGACTCCATTTGACATTTTGATATCTACAGGTTAAAGGACTTGTACCAAAGTGCTGTAGGAATGACGTCCCTAGGTTCAGGGGTTGCGCCGAAAAAGGAACCACGGAAGAATATAACAAGAAAAAGAGTGTAAAAGTGCAAAATAGATTCAGATTAGGTGTGGTGAAATGAGCACTGACAGGTTGAGCAGGTCAGGATTAGACAATAGACGTTCACTTCCTCTCTCGGTTCATTTTGAAGATGAAAAGAACTCTTGCAGTTGATGTTCTGTGACATTACTGGCTACAAATTTTGACGCCAAAGCTGGGCGTGTAGTCATTCCAGATGTTGTATGATAGCACTGTGTACAGATTTTAAGGCACTAGATGCTGCTGCCTATTTTCCTGTAATACCAGAAAATCTGTTTCCATGTCATCACGTAAACTCATGATCATAAACCAGTTAATAGCATACTGGTGATCTGTTTTGATCTATATTTTAATCAGGTAGATGTAATCTCTCATATCCCAACACAGGGTGGCCTGCTTTCATACCAGCGGGTGCAATTCCTGACTAGAGGTCTGTTACGTGTTGTTTCTTCATGGTCAAAGTAGAACGTTTTTGCGGGGGTTTTTTTTTTTCAAAGGGTGGTAGAACGTTTTGCGTTGGCTATGTGCGGACGGGTTGGGCCGCTATTATGCCAGGACGGCCGCTTCTGGAGATGGCAAAAAGATTATTGCCACTGAGGTAAAGGTGGGAAAAAAGGCCGAGAAGGCGTCAGTGAATGAGATGGAGCCGAATGTTTGCCAACTAATTTTTGGTATATACACCTTATTAATGGGTACATGTCGACGGATGGAAGTATGGGATCAAGTGGAGGTAGTAGTTGGCCGTTACATGTTATACAGTTCTAGTAGTTAATCCAGCCCCCAAAATGGAATCATCAGATATGGAGCATTTCACTATAAAATGTAAATACATGAATGATCACTGTCATGGATGTAGAACAATCAGATGGGGTTAAACGCCAAAATTCTGCAAACAAGATCGCTGAGTGTGAAATTTGGCCATGCTGGAAATTGATCGCAATGTTTGATGGCCAAGGACAAAAAAATATGTTTACATGCCACATCTCCAAATATGTAGGTCCTTGAAGCTAATGGTCGTATTGACACGGTTGAGCAAGTTCAAATGGTTGTAACTTATAGTTTTCCAAGTACAATGGCCACATCAAAAATATATGGACATGTTAAAGAACCATTCATGCTTACTCTTTCACTAAATCAAGCTACCTATGTAATACCACCACCCACCCATCAAGAATAAAAAATATATTTTCCTGAAATTTTAATTTGCTGCACTGTCTTTGTCTATAGCCACATAACTAACTGATTAGTACTATCAGCTTTTCGTCATTCTTTTTCTGTTCCTTCGTGGGACAACCTACTCGGTTTACTTGCTTTGACTTGAAGGCTCTGCAAAAACAATATTAAAGGAAAAGAACATTGATCTGGTATGGGATCTGTACCAAGCTACCACCAACCAACCAAACGTTTGTTTGTCGATAAATTTTGGCACACACAGAGCAGCGAGGCAAATAATTAAAGGAGTCATTTGGTGAGCTGACTGCTACGTGGAGCTAGCCGCACATCGACGCCTACTGGTTTTTGTTGGGAGTTAGCGTCCAAGAGCGTCATCTCTGCCCTGCCCCTGCCCATGAACTTAACAGCTAGATTGCGACATGCTGGCTGACCAGTCGCTTGACGCGATTCTGTTTTGGTTACATTTGCATTGTTCGTAACGAATGATGGTGTAGTATGGGTGCACGTAAATGCTTGTTATTTGTCAACTAGGTAGTCCATCATACAGAACAGTGATGTGGTCAGCTTCCAGTGTAGAGCTAATCAAGCAAATGAACCGAGAGTTGACTGGTAGTTACACGTGAAATTCTTTAGATGAATGTTAGGTTGGGCGCCTAACGTGGAGACAATGGCAGATTGAGGACAGGGTAGAGCAAATCAAGACAGTGTAGAACAAATAGAAATCAGTTTGTTCGTGCTGGACAAAAAAATACTCCTAGAAGAAGATATACTAAAAAGCAGTAAAAAGGACCTTTTTCTGGCGCAGGCCAGGCCAGGACTAGTAGGAACCGATGGCACGGGTAGATCAGTCCACTTGTACAGAAGTCATGCTCAGATTCCGAATTATGAGCTCTCTCCCTGGCAAAAGAAACAGAAGAATTATGAGCTCTCTCTCTCTGCTTCCCGGGCCCCACACACGAGACCTGCTGAACCCGGCCGTCGACAGCACGTCAAGCCGCGACCTCGGGATCTCCACCCAATTAAAAGCGCACGCGAGCCTAACCAAATCAGCGAAACTGGTCGGCCCCAATATGTGGTCAATGACATGCGGACCCCGCTAACGCCACACAGTCTTCTGGGGCCCACCGTCCACTGGCCAAGCTTGCAATTTAAGATCCCGAGCAGCTACGGATTCGATCGGTCTCCGGCTGCTGATTCACTCAATTCAACAACCAGTGGCGCCGCGCCTAATCCAGCAACCACCCCCCTCGCACGTGCCTCGGCGAGGCGCGACGGGCAGTCACGTCGAGCGCACGGGCTTTGCCTAACGCGTCCCTGTCACTCGTGGCCCGGCAGTCAGCGGGAGCGCCGTATAGACCGTGCGCCCACACACCATGGACATCGATGTCTGGTCTAAACGGCGTTGCGGCGCTGTGGCGTGACCTACGTAAACCCGCCGTATAGACCATGCGCTCAAAACCATGGACGCCGATGGATAAGTTATGACTTGTGGTCGATGACGCATGCCATGAATGTTTTGAACGGATCGAGTTGCGTTGTTGCCTGTTATATAATGTAGACTTTGGACAAATTCACCACTTTACCCTTTTTTTCCTTGCTAAAGCAATTATACTTTACTAGAAGAAATTTGCTAGTTCTCAGTGACTAAGATTTTGTATATCTCGTCACATTTTTGAAACAGTAAAAACATACTACTTGAACAATGAAACTGTACTGCTGGAAAGGAGAGGACTGGGTGCAAGACAATGAAAGATTAGCATGGAACTATTCACTTATAAAAAGATGGAAGTGGCTCGCACATACACTCCCTGTCTAGTTGACAAAATTGTAATGGACCAGAATCATAAATATTGGTAGCAGAACTCGTCAGAATCAGAATTTGGAAAATGCTTGAGTAGCCTGCATAACATATGATTCTCTTGGGATACAAGAATCTCATGAAAAACAGAAAAAAAATGCGAAGGAAAAATGTAAATATCTGTGGCTTCTTGTCAAACTGCTCACTGCATCCTGAAATGAATAATGAAGTCATGAGCTCGAGAACAAGGTGATGTGGCTATGTCATTTTTTCAACTCACAACAAAGGTGACAGAGTACGTTTCATAAGGTGTACAAACTGTGCGGCAAAGGTCATTACTAAGACCGGCCATCAAACTAGAAAACGTGCATATGAAAATCTTTTAAAACTATCTATCCTTGTTTTGTATCTGTAACAGAATGCACAAAAGACTGACTTCAAAAGTGATTGATACAATCATACAAAGTTTTTTTTTAATGAAAGGATAACTCAAGTCAAACTGATATTATGGGCTCTGTGTTCACCCTTGTCAAGACAAATCTTTGTTCCAATCATTAAGATGTACTACCAGATTCATCGCCAAAATGAAAATTTTTGAAACGAAAATAGTATTTGTTGTAAATAATTCACCGTTGTTGTGTTGGTGTTTGTGGCAGGAAAACCATGCCATTGCCTTTATTTTGAGTCGCTGGTACTGAACCTATGGTATGATTAGAAAACAAAGTCATTATACACGATTTTGAATATATTGAAGCTTATGTAAATTTCCTGCATGCTAAATTGTACCATGAGAAAAGAAAAACGGACACAAAGGATGAGGGCGTTAGTTTTGACAAAATAAAAATGATGAGGCCGTGAGTTGTAATAAAATGGTAAGCATTGACATGGTGTCATTGTGGTAGTTGATTGTTCAATATGAGCCAGATTTTGGGTTGGCTTAAAGGATGTCCATGCAAGCTATTGGCTAGAAACCTAAAAGCATCTCCAACCGTGACTTAAAAATGTTCCCTAAACGTAATTTAAGATGTCAGTGGAAAAAAATGTCCTCCAATAGTTTTGTAAACAAGGTTGCTAAATTTAGCTTCTTCTAATTTCTCCCTATTCAGTCGCCACATTTGGCGACCATATCCGCACTCCCAATGGAGGAATCCCGCTCTTTCCGCGCCATAATCGCGCGCGCGTGAATGCATTCGTGCCATCTTTTTCCATTCCCGCTGCACGTGAAGAACTCATGTGTTCGCGCCGCCGCTGCCTTCTGCGGGTTCCGGCCATCGTCGCATCTTTTTCCATTCCCGTTGCACAACTCATGTGTTCGCGCCGCCGCTGCCTTCTACAGATTCCGGCCATCGTCGTGGGATCCGGCTCCCGACCTTGGGCCAGCACCATCTGCTGCTCCCCACATGATTGAAAACTGGAGTTCCCTGAATTTTGCATCTGTGACTGAGAACTGAAGCTCCCTGAAATTTTGCATCATTGATGCATAACTGAATTTTGCATCTTTGATTGAGAACGTACTGAAGCTCCCTGAATGCTATTTGATTGATAACTGATTTTGCATCTTTGATTGAAAAGTGTCATTCTAAAAAGAAAAATCTTTGATTGAAAAACTGAAGCATCCCTGAATTTTGCATCTTTCATTCAGAACTGAAGCTCCCTGAATTTTGTATAGACATGATAATTGGTTCCGACTGAGACATGATTAAGACAACAACTGAACCAGAACTGAATCTCTCTGAATTTTGTATAGACATGACCATTGATTCTACTTTGAAACTGTTTGAGACAACCATTAACGAATCAGAACTGAAGCTCTCTTAATTTTGTATACATGATCATTAGCCAGTTGCTGGATGGATGTAACTAGCTCTGCTTGTCAGTGTAGGACATGTTTGACATGATATAGTTCTGAGTTGATCACACCTCAAAAAGATTCTGAGATGATCATAACTCTTTGTAAAGTGTCTATCTGCTTCACTGGAGGATTCCGTGTGACCTTGTGATTGTCTTTTAGCCATGACTCATGAGCCGCAATCAAATAGGTCCTTGTTAACTGACAAATTCACAGTCGGATGAATCAGAATCGCGAAGGCCGGGTCTACAGCCGCCGTATTCTGCAAAAGTGATCACTATCGCGAACGCCCCGCCGCACTACATACTCAGAAACTACCAGGCCAACGAACCAACCGTTGGGCCCAGAAATAGCTGATGTGGCAACTTTTAAAAATATTTAAAAATATTTGGAACCCAACAATTGAGAACTGTTGGAGGATGTAACTTTATTTACTCCCGAGAGCACTTTAGAAACTCCCTAAATCAGCATTTAGGGAGTGTTTTTTTTAGATAACTGTTAGAGATGCTCTAACGAACCATCATAATATACTCCCTCCGTTCCTAAATATAGGGCTTTGTTGACTTTCAGATATCATCTTTGACCATTCGTTTTATTTGTAAAAATTACAAAAAAATATTTATTTTGTTATGATTTGTTTCATCAGTAG
Source organism: Eragrostis nindensis (assembly GCA_012490785.1). Taxonomy (NCBI): domain Eukaryota; kingdom Viridiplantae; phylum Streptophyta; class Magnoliopsida; order Poales; family Poaceae; genus Eragrostis; species Eragrostis nindensis. The sequence continues at coordinate 97,240 of JAAXCT010001183.1, read as the reverse complement.
ATATACTTTAAATATAACATAATTATTTTTATATTTTTATAAATATTTTGAATAAAATGAATGGTCAAACGTGATGTCTGAAAGTCAACAAAGCCCTATATTTAGGAATGAAGAGAGTATTGAACAATTTCAATCCAAATCTACTTTGATTATTTGGTTCCTTGTGGAATTTGTGCATCCAAGTTTAATTGAGTCCCAACTTAGACGAATGTTGTATTCACAACTTATTAATATATGTTCATTTAATATTGCCATGGTGAATAATCTTTAAGCTCTGTATCTCGTAGATATTAATTAGTTATTACAGATTGTGCGCACGTGCGCTCATAATAGGACTGTTTGTGTGTGTATTTCAGAGTCCTTTCTCTTTTCTTTTTGAAAATCTTCCACCCCTCATTTTGCTTTCTACAAACACATACTGCACGTTGCATTTAGGCAACTGCGTCGGCGTGCCGGCGTGGACGATTTGACGAGCAATGAGAATTCTTTGTACGAGGTTTACCACGAGTACGACAATGGGGAGAATTTGCCAACCCCATTATTGCCGAATGTTAAAGCTTAACCCGGTTCTAACGGCTCATGGACCCGGTCCAGGCAACACTCATAGAGCGCCGTGGGGCAGGGGCTTCTCTCTCGGGGGTAGATGGGGAGTGCGTCGCTCGCCTCGCCTACTCCTCACCGGCCCCCCAACCCCTACCCGCCACTATAAAGCCCTCCTCCGCTTCCGCCTGAGCTCCGTCCGCCCCCACCTCTGCTCCGCCCGTACTGATCTCCGACGAGCCTCCGCCTCGCTTCGCCCGCGCCTCGCAAGGTTCGCACCTTCCTCACCTCAGAGACGCTCGCATTCCAACTTCTTCTGCTGTCATGTTGCTGCTTTCGCTCTCTGCGGCATTAGGCCGAGCGCCTGGCGGGTCGGGATCGCCGCGCCGCGGATCTGGGGATCCGCGGCGGCGGGATCGCTCTGGGATCTCACGGCTTGTGCGGGATTTAGTAGGGGTTTGGTGTTGCGCCGGGAATGGGCCGCCTGCGGTGCCCTGCCTGATCTGAATTCGACCGGGGAATGGTCCCTTGCCGCGCGAGCTTGTTTTATTGTTTTCTTATTTCGAGGGTCTGCTCCGTGGTGGTCTGAGGAATACTGGGGTTTTTGTCAGATACTTGGATTTGGACTGCGATTTTTGTATGGATCTGAGGAGATCTCGTGGGTTGGTAGTGGAAATTAGCAAGGTTTTGAAATTTGTCGGGAAGTTCACTGACGTTCCGTTTGCTTGGTCTCGTCTTCGATGGTGATTCTATACTGGTGATAATTGTTTGGAAATGATGGCTGGAAGAAACCTATGATCTTGTAGGAATGGTAGCGTTATTCTTACTGGGATTCGAGCATTGTAACTCGTGAATTTGGGTGGTAAATAATGTGAGATTTGGAAAGCTTGTATGCTATAATGGATAGCTTTCTTGATTTCTTACATTGGTGAAGGATGGAAGTAGTTGGGCAATCGTACAAACTGATTGCGCTGGTGTATCGCACTTGAGATCCGGTTTTCTGCTCAGGTTTCAGTTCAGTTTCTATTATGGTGCAATTTTGATCAGTGAGCAGAGCAGTATTCTCTGGGTTGTTGAGTGTCCTGTTTTAGCAGGTTGTCGAGGTTTTTTAAAAGCAAGCTCACACGTGGACTAAGAGCTTTTGAATTTTAGCATGATCATAATTTAAGTAGCTTTGAGATTACATGATTAATATTCTTTGCATTAGTCCTTTGCATTTTTTTGTCAGTTCTTCAGGTTGTTGTGAAAAGTTGGTCTTATACTGCTCAGATGGATTTTTGACAACCCTCTGTCTTGTTCTGTTATTACCTTTTCTCCCTGCTACCATCACTTTATAACCTTTGTGTCATAATTATTAGCGTCCATCCAAGTTTGAGTGTTTAGGAAAATCAAACTTTATTGTCAATTTGGACCATAAACAATAACAAAAGCAATGTGAGCACAATGATGATGTTTTTATAATATGTCGTGTTGTAACAAGTAGGCGCTGGGTTTTCATTTTTTCTGTTTTCCTCACATTTGAGCTCCATTTTGCAGATGTTTATTTTTCCAGTTTATTACACATTGAGTTCACTATTACTTTGGTAATGCTGTAGTTACAGAAAGAAAAAAATGATCTTCAGTCATCATGACATTTTGGGCCATCTGTTGTAGACTTGAATACTTGTGTCAGACTTTCTTTTGATCACTAGAATGATTTTATAGGCATAATTAATATCACCTAAATTTTCTGTTTGTCATTTTGTTAAGTCATGTCACCTATTCAACCTTTAAAGTCTTTTCGCAAAGATGTCCATTGCTGTTGTAGCATTCTGCAAACATTGTTGCACAATGGCATGGGGAGACTTACAATTTATGATTTCATATTTTCGATTTTATAACTTGTTATCATATTCTGTTTTACAGGCGAAGTAAATCATGGCGACAGGTCAAATTTTCTCAAAGACCACCCAAGCGTTATTCTACAATTACAAGCAGCTTCCCATCCAGCGGATGCTTGATTTTGACTTCCTCTGTGGTACACATCGCCTCTTTATTTTCGCTTACAAGGATTGCATAGCATTCCTGATTTGCTTCTTACTTACTGACTTTGCCTTCTTTTGTAGGGAGAGAAACACCTTCTGTTGCTGGAATTATCAACCCTGGTTCTGATGGGTTTCAGAAACTTTTCTTTGGACAAGAGGAAATTGCTATTCCAGTTCATCCTACGTGAGTCTATACCTCATGGAGCAAGATTTGCGGGTGGAGATGAGTATGCTATCCAATTGCTAGCAGAATTGGTATTCACTTGTTTATTTTTTTTATAGAATTGAAGCTGCCTGCAATGCACACCCAACGGCTGATGTTTTTATCAACTTTGCATCCTTCCGGAGGTTAGTTATAATTTCAATATTTTTTTGTGAAAGAGCATGATTTTTTCCTGCCACCACATGGTAACTTTATTTACAAAATTTTCAGTGCCGCTGCCTCTTCAATGGCAGCTTTGAAGCAGCCAACAATAAGAGTTGTAGCCATTATTGCTGAAGGTGTTCCTGAATCAGACACAAAACAGATTATTAGTTACGCAAGAGCCAATAACAAGGTAAGGACATTAATTTACTGCTTGTCAAACATGGAGTTTCATCTGCAAATTGACATCATGAAGCAATGCAACATATTTATATAGGATGGCATCCTTCTAGAAAGTTTAGAAACACCGTAATGGCTTCTGGATTCTTTTATGCATCCCAGATATTACTATTGGCATGCCCCGTTATGTCCTATCTGTCAAAGTATTAAATCGTGTTTTTTTGGCCTGCATATTTGTAAATTTATTATTATTCATTATTTCAGGTCATCATTGGACCTGCAACAGTTGGAGGAATCCAAGCTGGCGCTTTCAAGATTGGTGATACTGCTGGAACCATTGATAACATAATTCAATGCAAGCTTTACAGGCCTGGATCTGTTGGTTTTGTGTCTAAATCGGTACAGCCTTTATGCCCTTCTTCACTTGACATTAACTTGTTTACATGTAACAATGCGATGCCTTCAGTTGCAGTAATTTTGGGTAGTCGCAGCTGAAACGCAAAATAAGCTACTGAGTTAAACATGCCAAAAAAGGAAATTTATATAGAGAAAATATCCGTATGGTTCTTATAGTAACAGTTACTAAGAGAAACATGATTGTTGCTTGTATGCATGATTGCTCAAATATGAAAATAGTTTTTTTTTTTAAGAATTCTGAATGTAGATTAAAAGCACATAAAGTGAATGCATATACAAGAAACTTTTAGCTCAAATTACTGTACTCATGTGCGCGTCTAAACATTAATTGTGCTTTTGGATGCTTGTAGGGTGGCATGTCAAATGAGATGTATAACACCATTGCCAGGGTGACAGATGGTATTTATGAAGGTATATTTGTGGATAAATGCGAAATTTATGCATAAGGAGTACACCCTCTAACTATACATGTAATATATTCAGGAATTGCAATTGGAGGGGATGTTTTCCCCGGCTCAACTCTATCAGATCACATTCTGCGATTTAACAACATACCACAGGTTTGACATATGATGAACTCCTGTAACTTCTTCATATACTAGTGCAAACCATAAGGCCTTCGATGCATCATTTGTTGTCGAGATACGGAGCATTGCAGTGCAAATAAATTCTTGTTGCACTCTGTGTTTGGCTTTAGGTTAAAATGATGGTTGTTCTTGGAGAGCTTGGCGGAAGGGATGAGTACTCACTTGTTGAAGCCTTGAAACAAGGGAAGGTACAGAAACCAGTTGTTGCATGGGTTAGTGGAACATGTGCACGTCTATTCAAATCTGAAGTACAGTTCGGCCATGCTGTAAGTTTTGAACATATGTTGTCATTCCTTCCCCCAGTTTATGTCAGGAGAACAGTACACTTACTGTTCTGGGGTCCTTTCTTGGTTGGGCTAACAGGGTGCAAAGAGTGGTGGTGAGTTAGAATCAGCACAAGCTAAGAATCAGGCACTAAGGGATGCTGGGGCAGTTGTGCCTACGTCATATGAAGCCCTTGAAAGTGCAATTAAGGAGACATTTGAGAAACTGGTATGTTTTATATTTGAATGCACCGTGATTGTAATCTTATGCAGTAATATGGAAGCAAGCTTATGTGGTTGTAAAATAAATGGCAGGTTGAAGATGGAAAGATTTCCCCTGTGGCGGAAATCACACCTCCTCCCATTCCAGAGGATCTTAAGACCGCGATTAAGAGTGGGAAGGTCCGAGCTCCTACACACATTATCTCCACTATCTCGGATGACAGAGGTTAGATTAGTGGTGACATCCTTTTCTATACTATCTCCATTATCTCCACTATCTTGGACCTTTGTCTTTATCTCCCATGGGAAGTAATGAAGGTGGATGATTATGATGCAGGTGAGGAACCTTGTTACGCTGGTGTGCCAATGTCCACAATTATTGAACAGGGTTTTGGAGTTGGTGATGTCATTTCTCTTTTGTGGTTCAAGCGCAGCCTTCCCCGTTACTGCACTCAGTTTATTGAGGTAAGTTACGAACAAGATGTAATATGGATATTCTATTTTCTTCACAATATTATTGCTCTTCTAGACTCGTAATTTTCCCTTGAGCATTTCTAGACTCTGTAACTTGACCTGCATTGTTTCCCGTACACAACATTCAGTTTAAAAAAGAGTTTCATTTGTTTCGCAGATGTGCATCATGCTTTGTGCTGACCATGGCCCCTGTGTTTCGGGTGCCCATAACTCTATTGTTACTGCTAGGGCTGGAAAGGACCTTGTTTCCAGCTTGGTATCTGGTGAGCATGTTTGATTTGTCGCAAAACCTATAAATGCCATTTGGTACAAAACATGATAGATATTATGGTTTGCGACAAAAAAGGTAGTAAGTTGAATGAAATTATTGCAGGATTATTGACAATCGGCCCCCGTTTTGGTGGTGCAATTGATGATGCTGCGCGGTACTTCAAAGATGCATATGATAGAGTGAGCCATTTTATGTCCTGCGTTTTTCCACCCCATGTTCCATTTGTTTCTTAATAATTAATCAGCTTAACCAATCCCTATCAATTGCTTGTAGGGTCTCACACCTTATGAGTTTGTTGAGAGCATGAAAAAGAAGGGAATCCGTGTTCCTGGGATAGGTCACAGGTATACCACATGTATCCTTGTCACAATGACCTCATAACAATCTCTGCACCTGAAAACTGTGTTAAAAAGATACAAATGCGCTTCCTTAAAGGACATCTTATAATATGACTTCTTATACATTTGACTTTTGGACTAAGTTCACTTACCTTTGTGATTAGGATCAAGAGCAGAGACAACAGGGACAAGCGTGTGCAGCTTCTACAAAAGTATGCTCACACACATTTCCCTTCAGTCAAGTACATGGAGTACGCTGTGCAGGTTGAGACCTATACCCTATCAAAAGCCAACAATTTGGTTCTGAATGTCGATGGTGCGATTGGGTCCCTTTTCTTGGATCTTCTTTCTGGAAGTGGAATGTTCAGCAAACAAGAGATTGATGAGATTGTCGAGATTGGCTATCTCAATGGGCTCTTTGTGCTTGCCCGTTCAATTGGTTTGATTGGGTGAGTACTATTCTTCGATAACTGATTCATATTCCTTTCTTTCATTTAGACTGTGGTGGAGTTACATAACCTTTTTTTTTTTGTAAGTTCAAGTATATTTTAACCATTCACTTTGCTGAACAAATTTGCTACTTGGATTCACAGGCACACCTTTGACCAGAAGAGGCTTAAGCAGCCACTGTACCGTCACCCATGGGAGGATGTCCTCTACACCAAGTGAGATTGAACTATTCTTTGAGCACCGCATTATTATCACCTAGGTCTTCCAGCTGTCTGTACACTTCATAAAGTTGCATAAAAATTGAAGTTGTGATTGTTAATGGAATTAGGAGAGAAAAAAGAACGTCACTAGTCAGCAACAGTTGTGTGTTTTATGTAAGTTGCAAATTCAAATGTATGGTCCTATTTTTGTCCATGAATCTTTAGGATACTTGAAAGGATATTTTGATTATTGTTTCACGTTACCACAAGTTTTATCTCAATGATCCCAGAAAAAGGGTTCTCTGGGGTGAAGTTTTGGATATATAGCTCTGCAATCTGTTTGCACCATTTCTGGATACAGAATTTAACTCCAGCCTCTTTCAGTTGAAGTTACTGTGCACTTGCTCAGAGTCGTGAGTTTGATACCTTTTACATTCATTTTTTCTTAATTACGGATCTATTTGTTAAGCCGTGTCTGCATCGTGTGTTGTTCGCTTAAGTTTTGCACATGAAGCATGTCCTTTCTTCGCCCATTTTCTTTTTCTAAAGAGGTCTGAGTTTTTTTTTTTGGGTACTTGACCTGACCTGTCACATAATTTGCTAGAAGAAAGACGTGCGGCTCGTACAATCACTAACAACAGCGACCTTTCGACGACTGCCTGGTTGTGCATATGAGATTCAACGCATCGTCTTGGTGCATGTATACCATCGCGCGTCATCACAAATTTTTTTTTTTCCTTTTGAAAGCCGTATGTCATCGCAATCTCTCGAGCACCATCACATTATTATTATTGCTGGTCAATTACACTGCTGTACTAGCTTGGCTGCGCGGCAAGCCAGCCGTCGGCGGAGACGTAGGAGACGTCGACGAACTTGGCGAGCTCGTCGTCGGTCAGCGTCTTGGACCACGGCACCCTCCCCGTGCGGTTGGCCCCCTGTCCGGTGCACTCCGCCTCCGCCATCATCAGCGTGCCCCTGCAAATTCGAGCGTGCAACATGATCAAACATTTAGATTGGCTGGCAAGGACCTCATGATCCAATGGCAACGACTAGTGCTACTCACTCGCTGCCCTTGTAGGTCCAGGCGTCCCATCCCTGGCTGACGACGACGTCGGACATGTCGGTCCGGTAGAAGACGACCCGGGCGTAGGCCCGCCACGCGCGGCCCAGGTACGCCGGCGTGACGCCGCCCACGGTGCAGTCCGCGAACACGAACCCGCTCGGGTCGTCGCCGCTGGCCCGGCCCTGCGCCGTGATGAACCCCGGCGAGAAGGGCGTCGCCGCCGTGGTGATCTGGCAGCCGCGGAAGATGGTCCGGCCGTTGCCGAAGATGAAGTCGGTGGCGCCCTCGATGCGGCAGGCCTCGTAGTAGTGCCGCCCGTCCAGGTCGCACAGCGTGTCCTGCACGCTGACGAACCCGCACCGGTAGAAGGACGCACGGTCGCCGGCCACCAGCGCCGCCACCGCCGGCGCCGTCTGCCCGCCGGCCCCGCCGTTGTACGTGTTCTGCGCGGTTCATGTACGTGCAGCAGCAGCTCCACCGCGTAAATAAATAAATGGGGAAGGCTAGCCTAGAGGCGAATGAATGGGGACACGAGGCGGACGGACCTTGAAGGTGATGTCGCGCGCCATGAAGTCGGTGGCGAACACGGCGAACGTCGGGGAGTCGGCCGTGCCGGAGTCGCCGGCGGCGTGGTCCGCCCACTCGATCGACGTCTGGTACTCGCCCTCGCCTTCCAGTAGGATGAAGCTCTTGTTCTGTGGTATAGTCACCTTCTCACTGCATCGACCGACGCAGAGGACATTTTCGTACAAAAAAAAAGGAAGAAAAGAAAAACAGAGATAGCTCCGTAACTCTCTTAGTCAACTCGAATTTAGTCTTGACATCTCGGTCAGTAAACAAAGCTCCGTTGTAGAGATAGAGTACACTTTTTTTTTGCGAAGGAGATAAGAGTACACTTTGAACAAAACGTATACATCTAGTAAGTAAACTTACTTGTAGGTACCCGCGGCGACATGAACTCGGATCCACTGGCCGTTGCCGAAAGGCACAGAGTCGACGGCTGCCTGGATGGACTTGAAATCGGCACCGCCGTGCTGGTTGACGAAGATGCTTCTCACCACGGTCCCTGCAGCGTCGCAACCCATGGCCATGGAAGCCAGCACCACCGCTCCAATGGCTAGGACCAAATGCCATGGCCCAAGCTTCATATCTCCGTGGAGAAACTAATTTAGCTTCAGATGGGAGAACCGATTGAATGGCGGCCGGGCAGAACAAGAACCAGAGTAAACAAAATCGGAAATATGTATTCCTCATAGCTGGATGGATATTATGAATTTGGGAAGTAATCAAAAGTTGATATCCTATGTTTCCTTATCTGGACAATATCTGAGGGGAGCATTTAATCTCTACCCAGAATAATCATCCCTAAAAATCACCGCTACGTTTCGCTCTTCTTTCATATCGATCCGTCCCTACTCGCATCGGCGTGTGATTCCGCCCCTCCGATGTCCTCTGCCACGCAACGACACCGCCCCCATCCGCCACTCCACATTTGAGTCAGGCTGGCGCTGTCCCTCCCTCCATCCACAAGCCACTTTGCTCAGCTAGGGCGTGATTGGTTCGTGGATCAACAGAGCCCGGCTCGTCCAAGCCCGCCCACGGTGGCCAGGTTTGGGAGATGCAAAGGCCTTTTGTTTGCTTGCCGTATTAATCCAGCCAGGCGCAGGAGGAGACGTCGTTCGGTTGCCTGCTTGTCCTGCATCGCGATCTCTAGTCTGGTGCAGGTAGGACATGCGCAGACGGACGCCGCGAGCCAGGCCCAGCAGAAACGGATTCTATCTACGTTTCTGGGGAGCCAGGCTCAGCAGCAGCTGATGCACGCGTGGATGCGGCGGGCCAGAATGAGGCAAATGCAGGTAACCAATCGCCCCCCTAGTCTCCATGACGCACCGCGGAAGAAACAGAGTACGAGCATCAAGAACATCTCTGCCACGTGCAGGACCAAAGCGACCTCTTGAGCCTCTCCGGAGCAGTGTACTCAGGAATGCGACCAGGACTATCCTAGCTCAGTCGACCCACCATCTGCAGGAAGAAGCCGCGTTTGGGCTCCAAAATGACAATTATACTGAATATTTCACAAATGGATCCTAGCAATCCCAAGTCATGGTATTCATAAACTGTAGCATCCAATTAACATGGTCTTTGTAGGAACTAACTCACCTGAGTGCTAGTCTCAGACTTTGCACTGGTGTTGCAACTATACCACTAAGACTCGACTACTTTTGCTGAGAGGCGACGTCTCCGTCGACATATGTCCGTACGTGGTGACTTCGTGAATTTTAAGATCTGCCGACCCAGTCTTTTGAATGTGCTCATAAAGGTAAGGGTTGGGTACGAGAGTTCATAGAGGTGACTTTTGATTATATACGCCTGTGTTTCATAAAAAAACATGATATAACATTTTTTTGCACAAATATTGCTCCACTATTTATCATATGTGCTTTCTCTCTGACCGATCCGGTTAACTCCGCACAAACCTCTGAAAAGGAACCCCGCGCTAGTGATTCACATACAGCAGGCGAGCTGATCACCCATGAATCATGCAGCACGAGAAGGACGACCAAATCAACGTGCTCCTCCCCTTCGGACCGATCCGCATCATGCTCCACTATTATCTCACCGGCAAGCACGTAAGAACATCCGCTCTTCGTTACCAAATCTCTATTTTCGTCCTAAGGAATACCCCTTCTGAATTTCTTTTTGACGTTCCGACAGGATTGCTAGTTCATATTTGAACTAAATGGTTTGTCCTAACGTCAACAAAAAGCAAACGGAGAGAGTAACTCTGTAGGCATGTGTCAACAGTGTCTGTGCACTCATCACATATAAATTGGGTTGTAAAAGATGCGGATGACAGCTGCCCCTAACTTGTCTGGGAAAGGTTCTGTTTTTCCAAAACACAGTAACTCAGACACTCACAATGCAACTCAAACACTCAGACACACAGTAATATGTTGCCATGAGCTTCAAAGTAAAACCTGATCACACATTGTACACAACACGAAATACTCCCTTATATGTATAATGCATGTTTAGACTAGCCCGTGCAGATGCATGAGATAAATTTATTTTTTAATACACAGTAACTCAACAACGAACGCACACTCACTCTTAGAGCAAGCCCAATGAGCGACCATCCAGCACCCCCACGCGCCCACCCACGCGCCAAAGTCGCCTAACGCCGCGCCGATTGAACGCCAACTGGTGGGTCCCATCTGATTGAACGCCAGGAGTCGGTGGTGGAGAGCAGTTGCGGTTCACTGGCCCCACAAATGCCTTGGAGCGTGAGTTCAGCTCGGCACCGGCAGTCGCGCCGAGCGTGCTGTCAGGCCGGGTTTCTCTCTCCTCTATATTGATTTTACTCTCCCGTATCAGTCGTTACGCCCCTTATTGGGCCTGCTCTTATGAACACATGCACGCAAACGTTACCTCTATGAGCATATTCGAAGACAGAACCGGCAAATCCTTGAGATTGACGAAGTCACCACTGGCGCCTCGCTGTCGACGAGAGCGTGGACTACCACTCAAAGCACAATGCCGTAAAATCCTGAGAAATTCGCTCCCACGAGGAGTCGAACTCAGGACCTAAGATGCTAAGAGGCTCTTGCAACCACTAGGCTACATGCTTGCTTGCAGATGCATATGATAATTGGCTACTATTAACTTCTAAGTCAAATAAATGTAGTATTGGTCAATGTTGCGTAGAGCACGAACCATATGAACAAGGCTTAATATATGCATGGAGAGGGGTTGAACAACCGAGTTTTTCCGTGTTTCGTGATAGGCAATTTCTGTAAAATCATGGTCCGTGAGTGCATCCTAAGACTCTGTTTGGATCCATAAGACTAATTGTTAGTTGACTAATTTTTAGTCCCTAAAACTCCAAACAAATAAACTAGACTAACAGGTGAGACTAATTATTAATCCTACAAAAGACTAACAGTAATTTTATTAGTCAATCCAACCCAACCAATAGAAACTAATGATTTCAACAAAACACGAAAAGATGCCGCTGCCCCTTAACGTTTCTAAATATTAAACGGATAAACAATTAGTTAAAGGTGCAATAGACATTCTTTGTAGCTTGGACTTATAATTAGTCAAGATTCTAAATATACAACTGACTAATTATTAGTTGACTACTCGTAAAAGACTAGTTGTTAGCCTTTTGGATCCACCTAAGTCAAAATTTTCTGAGTGCAGCATAACTTGCTTACACTACTGAGATTAACTAAGCAATATAATTATTGAGCAAGTGCATCCCAGTCTGAGTCTGGCAGCCCTTTCAATTTCGGTAACGCCGCCCCTCCGCCCTCCCCTCGCGCGCGGCGCGGTGGTTCCGCCCCGCCGCCTTCCCCTCGCGCACGGTGCGGTGGTGCGGCCCCGCCGTCTTCTCTCCTCGCGCACGTATGCTCGCCGCCTTGAGGCTGTCGCAGCGAGCCGTCACGTCTCCCCTCCTCGCGCGATCTCAAATCCGCAACCCTTTCTTCGCCATGGCGGCTCTCACCCCGGCCGCCGCCGCCTCGCCCAAGAGGCTGAGGGTCTACTCGTCTGCCGCCGCCGACGCCGACTCCCTTAACGGCGCGGGGAGCGGCAAGCGCGTGGGAACCCACAACGGCAGTTTCCACTGCGACGAGGCGCTTGGCTGCTACCTCATCCGCCTCACCTCCCAGTTCGCCGGCGCCGACGTCGTCCGCACCCGCGACTCCCAGGTCTCTCTCGCCCGCCTTCACTATCCGCTCGATTGGAACGATATTCCTGGGTTCTCCCCCAATCTATAGCGAATTTTGCGCTTTTTGTTTTTGTCACATGATTTGGAGCTGGTGCAGTTTACCCGTGTCTGGGGTTCTGCTACTGGCTTGCAAGTTTTATGCGAGAATTGATTCATTTGACAAACTTGTTGGGTTAAAATAGAAGTAGTTCTGCAATTACCAGCTGACTTGAAGTCTGTAATTTACATCTATGAACAGCGTGCGTGCTGCCAAATTTTGTGTATTACACTAATTTTATATCAGATAAAGACATGATGTTGTGTTTCCCCTTCACCTCAATACATCAGTAGCACCCTTGCGTTTGATTAGTTTGCACTGATGCATCACAAATTCTGAACCTGAACCTTCAGATGGTGAGTATGCCTGCAACCTGCTGTCATCTGGGACGTGAAATTCAACCTACCTGCTTATGGTTAATGTGTCTATTGGCTTAACATGACTTGTTCGTACATTGCCCTGAAGCCTCCTCTCTCTTCCTGGTATATAAGTGCACTAATAGTGTTAACGAGGTTATGATTCTTATTCACTGCATCCTGTCAAAATGGGCATCTGTATGTCATTCTCTCTTTTCGGTACTCTCTTCAGTTTTTAATTGATGTCGACTAAAAAAGTTGTCCTAGAGACATCAGTTAAATACCGGAGGAATCATATAGCAGAAGACATAGCTTTCACTATTTTGTGTATCCTGCAATGTGAAATTGCATTCACTTTATCCCTCCTTTTCTTATTGAACTTTATTGTAGATCCTGGATACACTAGATGCCGTGCTTGATGTTGGTGGTGTGTATGATCCGAGCCGCCATCGTTATGATCATCACCAGAAGGGCTTCAACGAGGTCTTTGGGCATGGATTTAACACAAAACTTAGCAGTGCTGGGCTTGTCTACAAGGTACTCCTCACATACAACACGGTTTTGAATTCTTTTTCAGACATCTCATGAGCAGTTAGCCAATTGCATTTAGATTTAATGATGAATGAAGGCCTCAAGGCTAGAATCTTCTAAAAGTTTATCCGCTGGACCACAGCATCAGATGGATTCTTGGGTATAGTAACAGATGATGATAGTTCATAGCATACCTTCTGCTTTATTTTATTTTATCCGAATGGGTCGAGAGCTTTACATGATAATAGTTATGCATCTGAATGTACAACATTGCCTGAATGTGCCAGGTTATTGAAGTTTGGAGGTTGCAAACTGAAATTGTGACTACAAGTTGTATATATGTTTCACCGCTGGCGAAAATATAGTGTTTAACTTTTGAAATTGCCCTCACATTGCAGCATTTTGGTAAAGAGATAATTGCAAAGGAACTTGGTGTCAGTGAGGATCTTGAAGATGTTCACCGCTTGTATCTTGCAATATATAAAAGCTTTGTTGAGGTTTGAATCTTATCACAAAACTAGACATAAAGTTCAATATATTGCTTTTGGTATACCGTGGGTGATTCTTGTTATCCTAGCTTTTGTCTATCCATTATAAGTCTATTAAATCTTTTATAGCTTCTGAGATATTTTATTAGCGTCCACCCATCAATTATTGAGGGTTTGAGTTATCCTTTCCCCTAAATTATTATTCTTGTTGGTGGTGAATGTGGAAATGCCAACTGCAAGTGAAGTGGGCCTTTTTGTGTTGAATAGGAGTAATGGACTCAATATGATTTTCAGTGTTCAGTGGAGTGTGCAGATTGAGGAGCTGTTACATAGTGTTACTTTGCTTGGACAGCAATTTTAGAATAAACTGACAAGTTTGTTGTCTTATTTCTTAAATCACAAAAGGATTTTTAATGAGGCAAACATGGCCGCTCTTTGCTACATGTGTATCATTAGTAAGCTCCAATCCCTGGACTACCATCATACATTATTTTCTGAGACACATGTATCATTTCGCTGTATTAATACTCCATGTCTTTGTGTTTTACCATTTGTCTGATGTGTCAAATAAATAATGCCTGTGTCATATAACAGGCACTTGATGCAATTGACAATGGGATCAATCAGTATGACACAGACCAGCCACCAAAGTATGTGAACAATACACACCTGTCTTCTCGCGTTGGACGTCTTAATCCGGACTGGACTGATCCAGATCAGTCTCCAGAGAAGGAGAATGCAGCTTTTCAACAGGCAATGCTGCTCGCTGGAGGTGAATTTATGGAGGTATTTGACCTATGCCCCTTCATTGTTCATTCACTGTGCACTAACTTTGCTGTCAGATTATTTGTTTGCTATCTCTCCTCTTTTTATATGACAATTTCATACACCTTCATTGCCAGAGTGTTCGCTTTCATGTTAAATCATGGTTACCTGCAAGATCTATTGTCCTGGAGTGTTTGTTATCAAGAGGAAATGTTGATCCAAGTGGAGAAATCATGGTCTTGGATAGATTCTGCCCGGTAAGATCTTGACCATTTCACCCATACTGTGTCTTGTATAGCATCCACATGAGTGTTTGGTGTGCTGGGTTCTGAAACTATCAGAGCGTATGTGCTATGCCTGTCTGGCTGTGTTATCTTTCACGTTACAATGTCCTGTGAGGCTGTGACACACCTTCTTGACTCATGACGTTTTTCTGTTTCTCTGGTTGTAAAAATGTCATTTTAAGATTGTTTCACCTTGCTGACAGTTAATTTAGTCATATGAAATCTGAAGACTTGCTTTAGGAAGTGCCTTGTCTTAGTTCATAATTTTCTACCATATTGAAATGTAACACCAGGAGTTCCAAATATAATCTGAACGTTTATTCTACAATTTCAGTGGAAACTTCATTTATTTGAGCTTGAAGAGGAGCTGAAGATTGAACCCCTGACCAAATATGTGCTGTATCAGGTAAGGAGCATTGTCCTTCACATACTACCAAACATGTAACCTGAATGTTTGTACAGAATTTTTTACTAGTTGTGGAGGGCAGTATTTACCATTTCTGGCTCCCCCCCCCCCCATGATTTTTGATAGTATAATCGAACTACTCCCTGGTCATGTCCTAAAAATTATCCGTTATAAAACTTGTGAACGTCTTTATTTTCTTTTCTTACTAGCATTCCTACTTGCACTTCAAAACCATTCCTGAGTAGTGATTTAATTTTCACCACTTGATTGCAGGATGAGAGGAGCAAAAGTTGGCGAGTGCAAGCAGTGTCTGTTGCTCCTGACAGGTTCGAGAGTCGAAAGGCTCTGCCAGAAAAGTGGAGGGGCATGAGAGACGACGAGCTGTCTCAGGAAACTGGCATCCCCGGCTGCGTATTTGTTCATATGAGTGGCTTCATTGGGGGCAACAAGACCTACGAGGGAGCTTTGGAAATGGCAAGAGCTGCTCTCAAATGCTGATTCATCCGAAGCATCTATCAGTAACAGTTTTACTCAGGGTACTATTGCTTCAGTGACATTCTACACATGGCATATTGAGTTTCAGGAACACAGTGCAGTTTTGCCTTCATTGACTCGTAGCTGTAACTGACATTGGGTACTCATATTCTGTTATCCTCGTCTGACAGAAGGGGTCGATTAATCCTTTTTATTCTGGAAATTGTGTTAGAATGTGACGATTTTTAAAGAAAATGATGGAACTCGTTATACATTTGCTGAACATTTTGTTTCGGTGTGCCATGGTGCTGTGTGTGCAATGACAGGAAAATGCCTGGCAACGTGGGTCGCTTAGGCGAACAGGCCAATTGTTAACTTGTTTTTCAACCTCTTTTTTTTTTTCCGAATGGTTTTTCAACTTGGAATGAGGCGAACATGATACATGTAGCATAGATACAATTACTAAATTCACTATGCACGAGCTATGCAAATTAGCAGGAATCACACAGGTGAGCTACGCAAATTAACAAGAATCATACAGGCCTCTCAGCAACCTGCTCCAGGACAGAAACACATTGACGTCTTCACATATTTGACATTTGCGCACGCAGCCTCCAGGTCCCCCAGGAAGAAGAGGTCCCCCAGGAAGAAGAGGGAGGATCCGGTCAGACACCTGCCGCTCCTCATCTTCGGTTTTCTTTCTTTTTTTTTTTTGAGATTACACAGTACAACTCAGACACTCACAACGCACGCACACTCACCCCTATGAACACACGTACGCAAACCCTACCCCTATGAGCATCTTCGAAGACTGAGCTGGCAAATCTAGAGATACGAAGTCACCACTGGCGCCTCGCTGTCGACGGGAGCGTCGCCTACCACTGAAAGCACAAATGCCGTTAAATCCTTGAAAATTCGCTCCCACAGGGAGTCGAACCCAGGACCTGAAAGGTGTTACTCAGATGCCTTAACCACTAGGTCAAGACTCCTTTCACTCATCTTCGGTTTTCTGATGTTGTGCGCTCTTGTCGTCACCGTCCGCGTCCTGTCGCGAGCCCAAGTAGCTTTGGATCTCGCCTTGGTAAATCAGGTAGTAGTCCCTGCCTTCCCTGATAATCCTGACACCCCTGAAAAAAGAAAACCGCGCGGTCAAAATGATTTTTCCAGGATGAGGGGCACCCTAGCGTTGCCATCTGAAACTAGTTGGCCAACACCAGGATACACATACTACTCGTAGTAAAGAAGCGGCAGACGGCAGACCAGGGATAGATAAACAGCTTGTTCGCCAAGCCTGCTGTTATCAGCAGCTACAGTATTCGCAGTTATTTCTTCAGCAGCCGCTACAGTGTTTGCAGTTATTTCTTCAGCAGTCGCTACAGTAAAACAGCTGCAAAACAGCCTGCCGAACAGGCCTAAAGCTTACAGTCCATATCGGTCGCATCGATCCTGCACGACGAAGGCGTCCTTCCAGGACCGGGAACCCTCCGGCGCGTAGAACGTCGTTGAAGAGCTTGCGCCACAGTTCATCGTCGGAAGTCAACGTCCACCACTTCCTGCAAACTGGAGATTTGGAGCGCCATAGTCGACGTGTTAAGGATTTCGCATAAACCACAATTCTCTGCTTTCAGGCCACGGGAGAAATTCAGAATTACATATGCAATTAATTACTGATGCCATGCATGCTGCCGTGCTGCACGCCTGCAATGCAAGAATTGGGGGGAAACTTTCAAACATGCTGCCGTGTTCACTGTTCAGTAAGTAGCGTAGTAGCTTGAATCGAGCAGCATCATGGCCCATCTCAACTAGAGAAACATTCTATATTACTCCCTTATAGACAAGCCATCCACCGTGACTTGCATATCAGTCAAGATTACCAAGGAACAATTGTCCATACTGTAAGATAATCAGTTTATCAGTCCATATAGAATTGGAGGCAAAGGTATACCTAATCCTTCAGGTCTCGAATCCTTAGTGGCTCTATCGTATAATCAGTTTATCCATGCAGTTCAATGGAGTTCTCAGACCAATACAACATGACATGCGTGAAAGAATTATATTTTCTCTTTTTTCTTTAATGAAATAAATTACTTTGGGAATGGAAAGGTGATGAATATTTGCGGAAGAAACCTTTGATAGATACAATGTGTTCGAGAACAGAGGAATTCTACATGTTGCCTCTGCCTTTTGTGCAAGTTGATTTCTTAACAAAAAACTATAAAATTTCAGTTTTATTCGTAAATTAAACCACATGTATGATCATACATTAGTTAGTGTCAGATAATATATATGAAGTATAATAACCTGGCTAGTAGCCCCGCAGTATGCGCGGGCAACCTTACTAGTTGAGTTCCTTTTCTTTTCTTTCTAGCAACAATTTATTGGTCAAATATTTGGACGGATGGGAGTTGTAAAAGCAGCACAATTCCCCAATGGTTTTAGTGTAATTTGCTTCACTAGCTAGGCACTCCAGTACTCAAACGACGACTCTTTGGGAACTGGGATTACACTTTAAACTTTGACGCTCCGAGTTTCAAAATGGAGTTTGAGCATCAACATTAATCAGCCAGACGCATCAACTCCATGCATGCATCAAGCACTAGTAGTATAAATACGAGGCCTCCATGCCCTTTGGTTCCTCGCACTCACCGGAGAGCAGAGCAACAGCTACTCCACTCCACCGAAGCAGCCAGCATGTCGAGGCGCTCCGCCTTGTTCCCCGCCACCCAAGCTTCCTCCAACCCCACCACTCACCTCACCGTCCGCTTCGGCTCCGCCATGATCGACACCACGGTCACCCGCGACGCCTCCGCCGCCGACGCGTGGGTCCGCAGCGTCCGCGCCGCCGCCCCGCGCGGCGGCGACCTCATCGTCGGCCTGGACTGCGAGTGGAAGCCCAACCGCAGCGCGTGGACGACCTCCAAGGTGGCCATCCTGCAGCTCTGCGCCGGGACGCGCTGCCTCGTCTTCCAGCTCTTCTACGCCACCTCCATCCCGGCGTCGCTCCGGAGCTTCCTCGCCGACCCGGCGGTGCGCTTCGTCGGCGTCGGCGTCGGCGAGGACGTGGCCAAGCTGGACGCCGACTACGGGCTCGCGTGCGCCGCGCACGTGGACCTGGAGCCGCTCTGCGACAACTACCTGGGCTGCCGCGTCGGCGGGCGCCGCCGCGGGCTCAAGGGCTTCGCGAGGGAGGTGCTGGGCGTGGTCATGGAGAAGCCGTACCACGTCACCATGAGCAACTGGGAGCAGCATGACCTCGACACTGCACAGATCCAGTACGCCTGCATCGACGCGTACGTGTCCTACAAGCTCGGCGAGAAGATGTTGGCCAACTGATGTGTGGAGCTTTTGCGTACGTGCTTCGTGGCATCTTCGTCATGTGCTGACAATCTGCTGCTTCAATTCGGTCGTGATATCTGTTTACCTTATCTAGATTGTTCTATGTATCGGGCTACCTTTGATTTGGATTTCGTGTTCTCGTGTCACTGTCTGTCATACCGTGAGCATGCATAATATTGCTCGCTCGCCGAAACTCATCCGCAGTTGTTCTTTTTGAAGGAAACTACGGCAACTCAATGTTGCAATCCATTAGCTAGCGGCTACCGCAATATATGCCACCTTGTCAAGAACACCCAGACTTCCTGTGGCATAGGCCGCAATATGAGATATTGCTGCGCTCAGGTTGTCAAGAAAAAAAATAATTCTTTTCTTCTGCCCATCTACTGGAGATGAAACCGGCGGTGGCCAAAAGCTGTGACGAAACTGCTAGAAAAACAATCCATTGCTTCTGCCCATATAGCAGAGATAAAATGCATGAGGAGCCCTCAAACTTGCTTGGGGGGGGGGGGGGGGGGGGGGGTGTTCCATCCATATGTCTTCGAATTTTTAATTTGCATATTCAGATCTCTGAACTAACTAAGAATATTCAAATTAGGATTATGGTGACCTAAATGGCACCCCGAACAAGGTGCACTTTACTCTTTATATGAATGGTAAAATTATGTATTTTGTGGGTGCATATGCCCCTCCACCCCACCCTGAATATGAAGAGTAAAAGTAATCGGGATGTAATTGATCAAGGTTTAACCTTCATCAATTACATCCGATTACTTTTTTTGCGTCATGGTTTCCAAAAAGCATGCGGTCGCGAAGGCGAAAACAAAATCTTTAGCGACTCTCATGAACATGACTATCGGCGTCTGCAGTTTCCTTGATTGATGTAGTATGCAGATGTTGACGGCCCTAAAGACCTTGACCAAGACCACAATAGTCGTTGATGAAGGTGAAGGCCGCAATCACGCTATGCAAGGCTACTACTGCGTGCTACTTTTCTACAATGAAATGGCTGGAGCTGACTTTTTTTTTGTTTCAAATGAGGATTCCCCACCTCCATTCCAACTGAAACAGAGTCCCAAAAATTTACAAAAGGTTCGAGAAAGCAAATGCTAAGATTTAGAAACTTCTCACCACCCCCAAAGCAACTATTTGATCAAAGAGTACCACATGGGGATGAGATAATGTTGGCTGTTCTAATACACATATATTAAAATTAATTAATTCTGCAAACGCACGGGTGATTATTAGGGGTGGGCAAAAAGACCGGGACCGAAAGCCCGAACCCGAAAAAGCCAGGACCGGAACCAAAAAGACCAAAATTCCGGGTTCTGGGTAGTAGATCGGGTCTCGGCGTCGGATACCCGACATATTTCAGTCTTTTTCGGGTGGCAGCCTCGGGTACTCGATAGCCCGAAATTGTGATGGACCACTGTATCATCTACAGCCCACAAACTCCCTCTTCCTCAACTACAGCCCATCTAAAGCCCACAGACGCCCTTCCTCTTCAATTTACGCACGCCGCAGCCTACGAGTACCAGGCTACTACTCGACGCGAGGCGATTCAGCTGCACGCGCATCGCCTCGTGCGCCCGCCCAGCTCCCCGGCGAGGCTGCGCCCCGCTGCTGGTCGCGGGAGCCGCACCGTCTTCACCCATTGGAGTTGCAAGTTGTAGCGCCGTGGCTCGCTGGGGTCACCCACCGCCGCCGTGCCTCGCAAGGAGGAGCCGCCCACACAATCGGTCCTCGACCAACTGGAGCCGCACCACCGCCGCCGTGCCTCGAATAGCTGGATCCCGTCGTCCATCACCACGACATCAGTACGGTCTATCCAATCTTGCAGTGTATGCCCTCGACCCCGTCAATCTTGCATTGTGTGCATTCTGCAATTCGTGAGCTGCTAGTCTGCTACGAGACTGAATATTGCTTGGCTGTCTGCAATTCTTAATTGGTATGATCGTAACTGCTACTAGGAAAATAATAATCGAGAACACATGCAGATCGCAATTGCTATGATGTGAATATTAGTATTACTTACTGTATAATCCGTGAACTACTGAATCTTACATGAAGTGCTGAATATTAGTTACTGTCAACACATGAGCTGCTGAATATTTTTGAGATGCTATATATATTTGGGTAGTTTGGGTATACCCGATGACCGAACCGAATTTTGGGTGACCGAAGTTGTCGGGTACCCAATATTTCTGCACCTGTTCGGGTAGCAATTTTGAGAAACCGAATTTCTGAAAACTCGAAAAGACCGGACCGAAATTCCGGTCATACCCGAACGCCCACCCCTAGTGATTATTGTAGCATTGCATCTGGGAATTTGGCCCATGCCATGCCATCCCACTACGGCCCTGTTTGTTTCCGCTTATCTGGAACTCGCTTATCTGAGAAGCAAGATTTTCTGATAAGCCGCTGTCTGGAGAATCCGCTGTCCGAATAAGCTGGGTGTTTAGCAATCCTGATTATTTTCATTCGATTGTCTGTTTTGAGTGCTGAAATGACCTGACTACCCCTGAAGTTGATAATAGTTCTTTTTTCTTTTGGTTACGAGGAGAAGCCAATATTTATTGTATATTTTGAATTTGTTAAATATTAATTATATTAAAATATGGTCTAAGTACACATGAAGTTCACAAATTACACAAAGTTCCGTGAAATGAAACCTGAGTCTGTCTGTCCTGTTTTTTACAGAATATACGCAGGTGCTAGTACTTGCCTCGTCTTTGATTGGACAAGCAGGAGTCGTCAGTTCTAAGGCGAAATGAAACATGGAACATAAGCCGAGCATCAACCAAATTAACCCACAATTCCATGTGATACGGATCTCATCAGTCGCTAGAATCTTAATCTGGCGAAGAAGATGATCCCTTTACCTTTTCCAATGCCTCACTGATCTCCAAATCCTTGACAAACCCACACGAGACGATGTCCGTGCCGAAATCGGGATCGATAATCTGGGAGAGAGCTATGCGCACCTCCTTCTTGGCGTCATCCACCGAGGCCACTGCCACACCAGCTGACAATCACACACAAAGCTGGGCGTTGAAGCTTACCACCGACAAAGCAGCCCTGCCACAGAGCCGGCGCCGCGTCGATCCGGGGCGCCGCATCGTTTCGGGAGGCGGGAGGTGGGGCAGGGCAGCAGCGTCGGGGATGCGACCGGCAGCGACTTGGGGCGGCGGCCGGTTGGAGCGATTTGAGCGAGGCGGCGGCGCGATTCGGGAGCGGGCCGGCGGCGCGATTTGCAGGGGAGGTAGGTGGGCGTCGGGCAAGGGAGACGGGGAGAGCGAGGGCAGCAGAGGGAAAACGCGAAGGATTTTCTGGTGCGCGGCCTCGGAAGCGCGGTGGAGAAAATCGGGCTTTACGTGTTGGGGTCGCTTCTCCTCGACGCCGCGTTTGCTGTAAGCGCCGATTAATCGCGCCGTTTGGTGCGCTTCTCGCGTTTCTCCAGCCATAAGCCGATTATAATCGTAACCAAACAGGGCCTACGTTGGCTCCATTCTGAGTACTATTACCTGATGAGATTCTTGTCCACACACACCCCAATTTCCTTACTTCCTCTTGAGAGCGTTTTTTTTAGGACACCTCTTGAGCATGTTGCCTCTTAGAGCAACTCCAATGAGTAGGGGCTGCCCCAACTTTCTGAGGGCCTGTTTTCTACTCTCTACCCTAACAGCTGCCCCTAAATCTCAGCCCTTATCTCTTTTTATCATTCGTTTCAACATATACATATTATGTGTTTATATCTATTTTGGCACTACCAATATTCAGGGGCCCTCAAATATTCATCTCCAAACACCTCAACACTGCCTTCACAAAGTGTCTCAAAGATTCAATAATGGTGCTCTCCCCAAGCCTCACAAAATCATGAAGACTATCAGCTGGAGAACCATAGGCAAGCATACGAAATGCACCAATAATTTTATGTACTGCAGTTGCACCAAGCAGCCCCAATGCACTTGGTTTCTGCTTGAAATAGTCATCACGAGCCTCCACTCCATCCACTATGCGCAAGAAAAGCTCAGGAGACATCCTAAATCTCCTTCTCAAAATTTTTGTATCATACACAAGAGGATCTACAAAATAATAATCCATGATGCGCGAATGACCACGAGAGATGTCCCTCAAAACCATTTGGTGCCCTGGCATTGATCCACGACGCTTCTTCTTATTCCTCTCAGACTCCAAACCTTCTACAATGGCAGCCACAAAGAAACCATCATCATCAGAGTCATCCTCTTCCTCCTCCCACCATTTATCAATAAGGCCTTCATTGCCCTATTAAGTCACAATAATAAGTTTCGTTATCAAATGCAAAATAAAATGATGGATTGCTAGCATCTCGTCAACGGCGAGGTCAAGAAAGGGCGTCTGGACGACGAGCTCAGAGAAAGGTGTCCCGGCGGCAGTGGAGTCGAGGGAGGGCGTTCCATCGGCGAGGCCAAATCGCCCGGGGCGCCAGGTCCAGGAGGACGCATGGCGACCAGAGGCGGCGGGCGTTGGCCTGAGTAGTGCGGCAGGAAGGAGGCGCGTGGGAGCGGGAGCGCTGGCGCGCGCGGGATCGAGCGAGGAGCGATGAAAGCCACGAGTAGGGGCTCGCTCGCGGACGCGCGCGCAGGAGGAGCCGGAGGGGGAAATCTGGGGGCCTCCCTAGCTAGGGTAGGACCTGAGTTGGAGCTCTGTTGGAGTTAATTTTTTGATCCTCAGCCCCTAAACGTTGAGTAGGTGCTGAAGTTGAGGCTTGCATTGAAGTTGCTTTTAGGGAATCGTTGCATTGCGTTCCATATGTGGTGTCTGAACTAGCACGCAGATTGAGCGGGATCATCAACATTGGTTGTATTTTTAGGGGAATCAACATTGGTTGTTGTGAAGAGCTCTTGACTAATGATTTAAAATCAACATTGATTATTTTGAAACATGAATTGGAGCATCGAAACGTAATATAATCCCAGTATTTTAAATCATTAGGTGAAACTAATTCATTACGATGAACCAAGAATCATGATGGTACTCACTTCATTGAATATTTAGAGAAAAAAAAGAAGAAGAAATAGCTAGCTAACCGATGGAATGATCTTTATCAACAAAATCACATTCAGCGGAGTGAATCGTGATAAAAATAACATTTCTCACAGCCGGTATGTACTAGGAAGGAACACCAATTCTATGGAACGAAATCCTCTGCCATAGTAGCTATTGTAACGGCAAACCGTGCCGTTTCACCGGTGCGCTGTGCATGGACTCTCTATCATATCGTTAATAGCCCAGAGGCCTCTAATAAAGCCCATTTAAATTGGTAACCTGGCCGGCGGTGGCACTTAGTATCCGAACTGCTCATCGTCGGTAGGTGCTCGCCGGCAGCTTTTGCTTTGCAATTCCTTCTCATGGTCCGTCGTTGCTTCCAGTGCCTCAAGGAACTCAATTGAAGACGAAAAAGTCCATAGGAACCATACAAGAGTGAGCTTCAGTGGCCAAACTCGACTGCGGACAGCAAGATTTGTAGGTCTAGGAACTGAAATATCCGGCATAGTGAGAAAGATTTGTGGATAAAACGGGAGCTCGATGGTATTGGGAGGAAGATGACATTGCTTGGGCCTAACGTGGGCCAGATAAGACATGGGATAATTTAACCACGGGTTGTCATGCTAATCAACTCGTTAAAGCTGGAACTAGTGGCTTGGATGTGAGACGGCACGGCTGTGCCGTTGTAGTAGCGACGGCAGACGATTTGATTCCCCAATTCTATCCTATGAGCTAGGTTTTTTCCAGAAAAATCATAAGTCAAAGGTCTCACGAGGTTGCTCAACTAGGGAAACGGAACCTACTTTTACCTCATTTGCAAAACAGCTGCTATATTACTTTTTCGACCGCCTCTATAGTGAGTATTTGTTTTTTTGGCATTTTGAAATAAGTTTTTTTTTGACCATTTTGAAATAGTTTAAGTCAAGCCAGCTCCTGTGTCCACCTCTAACATTAATACAAGAGTGAAATGCGCCGTGGGTCCTTAAACTATTTAAGGATTCTCATCCAGGTCCATCAACTCTTAATTCGTCCATCTGGGTCCATGATCTATTTAAGTGTGTTCATTTGGGTCCATACCTATCGACGTATAGCTAAGTTGCTGACGTGCCAATGACAACATGACACAACTTTACAGGCAGCTTCTCGAGCTTTCTCTCATTCTCGCTATCATGCTCTTGACTTCCTGATGGCGATAACTATTGCTTTGACAAACACCGGATGTGTGTGGGGGCGATCTCTATTCTGCACGCCTGAATCGCACATGCAATCTCCACAGCGCACCGCCTCGACATGAGCCCTATCTCATTCATTCCCATGCACACAGAACTTGCGACAAGCTGCGAGCTTTGAATGGATGGGCTCGGGTGAAGATGACGGTGGGACATCTAAAATTTGGCAGAGATTACTCGCGGAAAATAGGTCAGAGAGGACCGCACGGAGAAGAGCTAGGGTATAAGAAACGTATTAGACTCTAGCTCACCCAAGAGGGAGAAATCAATGGCGAGTCATATGGTCTGTAAACTGGTACATCGAGCCGCGAGTGTGGACAGGGACTTCTGAATAGGAATAAGACCAAATTTAAGGGGTTTACTCTAAATATGAACCGACACATGATCTTTTGTCCATGCCGGAAACGCCAAGTCCGCTGTTTCATCTGAGTTGGAGGGTTTTGGACCCAAATGAACCTACTTAAATAGTTTATGGACTTAAGTGGACGATCTGAAAGTTGATGGACCTAGATGAGAATCCTCAAATAGTTTAAGGACCTACGGTGCATTTCACTCTTAATACACTTATACTAAGGCTTATCCAAATGCATAACGCAATGGAGACCTAGTTTTGAACCTCTTTTGCAACACTTAACTCGTTTTGTCATGACTCGATCCGGTCAAGATAAAAAGTTAGTGAGATGAGATCTTTCGCTCTTACTAACGATGGAGTTGTGGCCAATTCACGTTCAAAGAATTAGATCCGTCTTAGAGCATCTCCAGCAGTGCACCTAAAATTGAAGACCTAAAACTTCTTTTAGGTATAGGAGAGAGAAGATTTTCAAGAAAAAATTGTGCTCTTCTCCAACAGACAACCTAAAACTGGATACCTAAAAAGCTTTCTGCGAATACTCTTACTTTCAAGGGTTGGTTTATAAAAACGCCAAGACACAAAAAAACTACGAATAATCACAACTATTCACAAGGACTTGTCTGCAAAGATGCACGGCCATGGCCTTATCTTCTCTACCAGGCGAGCACCGTCCACCCAGCTTTAATCCGCCCTTCCCCTCTCCTCCTCCACCAGTGAGCCGCCGCCCCCACGCGTCCCAGCGAGCCACCGCCCCCATGCTCTCCGACGAAGCCTCCTCGAGGCCGTCCCGCTCTTCCTCCCTTCCTTGGCAGCCAAATCAGGAGGGCGCACGGCCGAGAGAAGGGGATGCGGCGCAGCGGGGCGGGGGAGCAGGAGGGGGAGCGGGAGGGCGGCCGGGCGAGGCGTAGAGGCCGGGGACGAGGTAGGAGCCAGGACTGGGGATGGTGCTGGCATGGTGGCGGCGGGAGGAGCCGGGGCACAGCCCATGCGCGGCCTCACGCGGGCGCGACGCAGCTCCCCGGAAGCGGATTGGGGACCTTGGTGGTCGAATCCGATGGCCGGCGATCGGCGGTGGTCGGAGCTGGTGGGAACGAGGGACGCGGGTGGCGGCAGAAATGTCCGACACGGGCGGTTGGCCCTTCCCGCGCTTGTGGTGCGTTTTTTGGTGTTTCCAGTGGATGAAAACCCAAATATGAGTTTAGGAGAGAGAAATTTAGGTAGAAACTAAAAAATTTTAGGTTTTGGTATCCATTTAGGTACTCTGCTGGAGCATTTTTTTTGGCCATTTTAACGGTTTTTAGGTATTGGTATCCGGTTTAGGTCTTCTGCTAGAGATGCTCAATGAGTTCTAAGATAACTAGTGGTAGGCGGCGCGCCCTCGCGCGCCGTCTGGAAAAAAATATCATTGAAAAAAACTGGAGTAGAGTAATACATAAGTAATTAGCTATATAATTATACGTAAGGCAACATTTAGCTAAGAAGGAACCGGAATAACTAAAAAAGGGAAAAGAACATCATCTTATCAGCTGGCTAACACCGTTGAACAAGCACCCTTTCAAGCATATTTTCTTTGAGTCTATCTCTGCACTGGTCCCTGAAATTTATGTTGAAACAAAGATAAGTGATGCAAACCACAATGATAACAATTTGCTGCCAAGTGCATGTATGATCAATTACATGGTAAATAATATGTAATATAATAGAGCGCAACATAGGTCTCATTCATATAGCATTTCTACAGGCTAAGAAGATGGATAATATCTCAGCGCACCATGGGGTAATGGTAGCTGATCGTGAGTTTGGCTTTATATGTTCCAGATCATGTGTTGCTAAACAAAGGCGGCGCCACGCCATCGCGCGCTGTTTGTAAAAAAATAGGCTTAAAAATAAAGAGGAATAGCACATAGCTGTTGGTTAACGTAAAATATATCAGGTTAATGTGTGTCGAACAATTCTGCAGTCTAACACAGTAGAAACGAATAAACCATGGTGTTGAAGAAGCAAGGAGATAGTATAATTCAATATAGACTTAGTTTAGCTATTATTTACAGAGAGCATGTGGTTTCGCTGTTTAGTCCGGTGCGAGAAAACAGAAAATATAGATACAGTAGGGATCTTGGCTGACGTCAATACATAATTCTGGTTACTTAGTGACAGTTTTGAGTAGCAAAGGTAGCATACCTTACATATCTATCATGGCCAAACATCACGCGAGCTTATAAGCTTCCAGCGCAAGGGAGCGCTAAACACTAAAAGTCGTCTCTGATCCATCATCGTTGTAACAAACAGTAAGGAGAAGACACAGGACAGTAGTTGGGTTTGGCCATAGCACTTTGTACATCAAAGGATCCAGCACTATGGACTATTCAGTATTTACAGCAAAACAAAGTGCAATACCCCAATTTTTCCTGCAAAATTTAAAACAGAGTCAACAGTTTCATGAGCAGGACAACAACTAAAGTATTCAGTATGACTTGATGGGTAAAGTAATTTTTCCTACATTTTTTCAGTTGCTGATTGTTCCTTATAGCCTCCAACCAACATGAAATTTGGTCAAGCTGATGTAAGGTTCAGCTCTGTGAAGTATAGAAAGTACATGACCAGTATGGTATAGTGCAAGTATGGTATAGTGCAGGCAACTAAATAAAGGAATAGTGTATAACTAATGAATAAATATGCTAGGTATTGTTCTTATTAACAACAAGGAATATCAGTGGACTCATCATCAAGAATACCAATGTCGTCATCTTCTTGAAATTAAGAAGCGAGTCAAGGAGGGAAGTAAAAATAGAGGAGTGTAACACTGGCCTAAACAGGGAACAAAAAGCCGTTATTGATGTAGCGCATTGGATACATCTAATATGGAGTTTATCTTACAAAGTAGATCTGCAGAATATAACATGGCTGGATTAAGAGTCAACATGGTGAATAATTATTATGACTTAGTTCCAGTATCTTTTCTGGATTTGTCTTGCCTCTGGTATGTTGGGATTTGTATACCACCTGGTGGCCATGCTCGAATCGAGATACACACCATCTCCACAACAAAATATGTAATTATGATATAATAGACCACTTTTGTGGATGTAATTTGCTTCATAACTCACTATTTCGGGAACAAAATAATGGTTGTGTAGTTACTTTTGTCATCATTAATTCTGCTGTAGAATGATAATGAAATGGTTATATAAAGCAAAAATGGTTATATAAATCAGAAGGTTGCACCTGCACTAACCACTGGACATTCATGAATAAACACTATAGAAATTGAACCAAAGATTCGTATTTATAAACAGGTTATGTAACATAGCAACGCACCAACATTTAGTTTGCCCAGCAAGAGACTTAAATGAAACATACTGTTCTTCAGCTAACTATAGCTGCATTTTAATTTTGCCTAATTCCTGTAGAAGCCTTCCCATAATAAGGAACACTATTATCATCATGGCAATTAATATTTGAAATTGATTTCATGGCTTCTTATTTATGCTGTGAAGAGCTTGAAACCATATTACCTGTTGTCCTTTTGAAAAGATAACTCGCAGCTAAGATAGAATAACACTTCAGAATTACGAAAATGGAATAACACTTCAAAAGATAACTTACTAAATTGGCACTGGTCATCTGAATATAGCACAAACTATCAGTTGGATCAATGTGCTGATTCATTGATCCATGGCTTCTTATTTATGCTGAGAAAATTGATTTTTGACTACCCGTAATTGCTCTCTTTTCTTTCTAGCAGAGTTTACCTCCTGCTTTTCTTTTCTCCAATGGCCATCTATAAAAAAATATTGTATTTTTAACGGATATCTCAAACAGTTCAAGGAGGTATTACTTTATTTTCCAGAAAAGTTGATTTCTTTTGCAGGAAAAAGTAATTGATCAAGGTGGAAAACAATTAAGAGCTCGCTTCAAAAATAATGAAAATGAGGACGGTGAGGACAGAGCCATCCCTGGTTCTATTTAAGAACAAAATCGCTGCTGCCTCTCTTACAATAATAATTTGGTAAATTTCTGTAGCAGGCAGCAGCAGTGAGCACAAAGTTTAAACAATGGATACATAAGAACTCTCTGAACAGAAAATGGAAAAAAAAAATGCTACAGATAGAAACACAGACCTCAAATTGTGCCGTTGTATGAGCATCATTCCATGACCTCGGGCACCAAGATACGTTCACTGCAGTACTCATTATGCCTGGGCACTTGCAGTAAGACTGAAAAACATGATTATATCTTTCAACGCCCAAAACAAACAGAAACTTACAACATCAAAACTCTTTCTTCATATGAGATGCTGTCCGAAAGATCCAATGGTTCACGTCCAAGTTTGTTCTACTGCTCCTTATGAAACCAACCTGTGGAGAATAAATTTCTGTTTCAATCCAAAAGACGTGAGCGTCAACCATGAAAAACAATGCACACACCCACACACCAAAAAATTGTATGTATCATAACTGCTAATTTTATTCCTTAAGCACATGCAGTCTTAGCTCTAACATATAATGGACAACAAAAAAAATACACAAAAGACATGGGGAAAATCCATGAACACAAATCGGTAGTGCCAAACTGCAAGGCCACAAAAGAAGGAAGCAAGGCATCAGCAAGCACTGATGCTGCACGACTGTGCAGATAGGAAAAAGGTGCATTGCCGAAAACAAGAAGAATATCTGTAATTGTAAATATTTTAGCAGAGGGCACATTAATTCTTCAAGCTGCTCCCATGAGCTAACTTATGAAATGCAGAAAGAAGTATCAGATATGCCAAAAGGCTCATCTCATAAAAAATTTGACCGCAGGCACCCATAAAAAGAATATTTAAAAGGCATCAAGCAAAAGGATAGAATGGCTGTAGTTGAAAACATAGCCAAGAAACAAAACACCTATGTGATGGATCCATAGATATAAATCTAGATCATGTTATGTGTCCTACTATGGCTGTGCAGTAACGGGGTAATTTTTTTAGCCGGAACTATATGTGTACTTCTGCAGAACGTATTGACCTCGTCCGAGGTAAAGAGGCATTGCATTCCAATTAGGTGGTTTAATTATGGGTTTTTGCAGTGGCAATAAGTAAGAAGATTGAGGAAGGTTGCTTCTTCCTGAAATATTAATTAAACTGCCTTTCTCGCGGAATATATTTAGTTGACTAAATTGTGGAAGAAAATGATGGCATCAAATAAAACATGAGAAATAGAAATACTTTTAGAAAGTAATGAAGTATAGATCATTCAGGAAAGGATTATTTTTCCTAGTACATTGGAAAGGAAGCAAGTATGCTTTACATTATGTAATTCATTACTTCTTTTCTGTTTGTCGTCAGCACGAGCAGGCTGTTGGCAATAGAAGCCCAAGTCGTAGTTATTAAGTACAGTAGCTTGAAAGTGGTGGCTACAGTATATCCATATAGCTGGTTACTAAATTGAACTCAGAATAACAATTGGAATGTAATTAGTGATTGAACTGGGAAATAAAATACAGTGCATGTGTCTAGAGAAGTATCCCAAGTAAATAATCATAACTGAAATATGTTGTGAATATGACTTTTCTAAGAGGAAAGGAAGGTAAGATGAAGGCATTGCCAATGGGGTCTATTAACATCCATGATCCATTGATCCTTGTATTTCAATAAACTCGTTTTGCTGATTGATGTCGAGCCTAAACCACTGGTAAACTTAGCTAGTCAATGGTAAGGAATATACTTCGTAAGAGAAAAAACTATGTAAGCCACACATCAAGAAATGACATTAAACTGCTCAAGTGGTCAGCATTCAGTCATAAAATTATTTCGTCACAAAAAAATGTTTTCACACTGCAATTTCTTTCTTCCAATAAGGAGGACAATAAGCAATATGACATTTGGAGGCTGTACATTCTCTATTGAAGATGATGGAAGCAAATCATAAGGAAACAGAAGTAACTGAACAAAATATAGTGCATCAGTGCTGACAAAAAAAAAAATGCTTCAATACAAAATGGAATATATTTTAGGCCAAACCAAATAAATTGTAGAAGTACATATGCTGATATTTAGAAGTCATAAACAAGCTTCCTAAAGTTATAGCGGAGTAATCACTTGGCTTAACAACAATGACTAACATTTCATCCAGCATAATTTAAACTTTGAGCTCATAGATTGGAATAATACAGTAGCCTCAGTCGGCACCCACTCTTTGAGCCTGATTGAAGATGAGGTGCTATTGACAGCATACTTTAGAGGCCATCCTAGTGCCAAACTGCCAATAGTAGAACATCAGACAATTGCTTAAATGAAAAAAAGTATCTAGATATCCCTGGAATCTATGGAAAATGAAGCAATTGCTGTGCACATGCACAAAACATAAAGGCTAGGGGCGGTTCGATAGCTGATAGAGGGAAAAAAAATCATCACAAATAACAAAAAATAATTGTTGACCATATCGTCCCCCGCCTTAATTTACAACAGCTTTGGTAAGTATTAGCGGTAAATGCTAACTATTGCACATAGTTATTAAGAGCTCACAACCAGTGATATTACACATAAGACCCACACTCAACAAATTAAAGAAACAAAAAAATTCAGATGCATTCAAAATGCTGCAATATCGCCCAACAACCTGGGGACATACCTATCTCATATTGTACATATATGCTCGTTCCAAACTCAGAAGCATCGTATTTCAGGAACGACCCTGCAACAATTAACACTGTTGTGTTTTGACTGAGCATAACAGAACATGTACATCTCCAGATCCAAGTCTGGAAGGCACATACCTGTCAAAATCCTTCACCCAAAAGAAGCCATATCAGCCTATTAGGTTGGTGCTACCATTTTCTAGAATATAAAATGGCCAAAAGAGAAACTGGAAGATCAAAAACGGACAAAAGCATAATATTTGCCAGGCGCCAAAAGGTTAACCTGTAATAGCATTGATAAGTAACGTATAATTAGATATCAAGAGAGTGAGACTACAACAAAATCTAAAATATCGAAAAAGACGCCTCACCTGAACTGAAAATACTTTTCAGTTTCCCTTCCAACATTGGCAGCAAGAACAATGCTGCCCTTTTTTTCAGGACAACATTCTGAGAGGAAAATGATTTAGGAACTGAACAAGAAACCGTCAAAATTCATGGTTCTTGTTGAGACAAAGCACAAAGTAAAAGAGAGAGCTGTTCCATTCATTTTTCACCTAATGAAGATAGAGCCTTTGTGTTGGGTTTCATTGAAGAGGCAAGCAAGATGAAGGAAATGCTGCCTCTCTAGGACTCGAGACCTGGCTTTGTTGCATGTTCATTCATTCTTCAGTAGGCGCCAAATAAGATAAAGGAAATGCATTAGAAATAATCATAGGCCAACTCAGGAACAGATGACACATTCACGCAGTGCACAAAATTATTTGGCAAGCGCTAAAGAGCCAACATAAAGATCAGAACATCCCAACTCAATGAAAAAAATGTATGATATCTAAATAATTCCATGCGTAGTAATTAATTGCTAATCACTATGCCATATAACATTATTAAATTCAAGGCACCATCAAACCAGTAGTTCACTGATTACAAAAGAATAATATAAAAAGAATAGAGTTCTTCCATTTGCTTGTCACCTGTTAGGCCTGTTTTGTGATTTCTAGATTTGACAACACGAAGGAGGCAAATGGGAGCCTCAAAATGTCCATCATACTCGGCACAACATCAGCCAGATATGGCAAATACAGGATTACAGTAGAAAATAATTAAGAGCTTGCCTAAAATAATAACGATGCTGCTTAGGACAGAAGCATCTATTTTCTATTAGAGGCACAAAATCACTACAATCCCTCCCCATGTAAGAGTACACAAAATTCTGCCTTAGCAGGTACCACAAGGCAGCACAAATTCAAGCAATGCATGAGCATAGAAATAAAATCTGTGGAATGAAATATAAGGAAGGTAGAATCCAGCGACAAGCACCTTTTGTGGCGTGCAATCATATGGCCAAAGTGCTGCAAACATCACTTCATCAGTACGGAGGGGAGCAGCACCATGGACAACCAGATTGATCTCTGCTCTACTCTATCAGATTGGAGGAGGAGAATCATTTTAGGACCATGAGGCCGATGACCCTGCATGTCCCTTCGCTAGCATAAATCCGGAGCACGCCATACCATTGGATGAGCAGCTGGCATCACCTAGCAGGAAACAGAGCACAGGACAAAGATCACCTTCAAAGAGAAACGAAAGTATCCACAACCAAATCGCACAAGCCAAAGCCAGCGACAGTTACAGGCTGAAGAATCGGAGGAAACAATAATCTAAACCAAATAAAATCGACTCCCCAGCTGCTATGACGCCCGATGCCCCAGCCCGTGTAGCACTAAAAGGGTGAGGAACAATCAATCAAGGAAATCCTAATAAACCATGGCAAAACTGAAGAATCAACTCCCAAGAAACCTCACCCAAAAGAAATAGGTTGTAGTACAGCAGGGACTCGATGGCGAGGTCAGGCATGAGCACACCCACCTCAACGCTCGTCAGGTCTGTGGTGGCCATCAGCACCTAGTCCAGGAATCTGCAGAGAAAAACGTAAGTTCAGACGACCAAGAACAGGATCCACAAACCAAAAGAGGAACAAAACCGAAAAAGAAACGCCCGGCGTCCAAAGATCGGAGCCAATCCGTACAGCTAACAACCGATAAACCCTAATCTCTGGGAATCGAACAAAAGGCCCCGCTCATCCCCTCCGGCCACCAGGATGGCGAGGTAAAGGCAGGCTGGCTGACCGGGCCACGGCCGTCGACCGGGCAACCCCGCCGCCCGGCTATGGATCGCCGCCGCTAGGCTCGGCCGAAAGCGCGGCG
Organism: Eragrostis nindensis; assembly: GCA_012490785.1. Classification (NCBI taxonomy): domain Eukaryota; kingdom Viridiplantae; phylum Streptophyta; class Magnoliopsida; order Poales; family Poaceae; genus Eragrostis; species Eragrostis nindensis. The sequence continues at coordinate 63,004 of JAAXCT010001183.1, read as the reverse complement.
AGCAGCCGCACGCATGGAGCAGGCCGAGAGAGAGAGAGAGGGGGGGGAGGGAGGGAGGGAGCTGCCTGGGCTAGAAGCGAGATCCCTCGTCGTTGCTCCTGCTCCTGCTTTCTGGTGATGGAGAGAGGAGGCGCGGCGCGTGCGGCGCTGGCAGGCGGAGGTGCGCGCGGGGCGCGGCGCTGGCAGGCGACCGGAGCAGTTTTTTTTTTCCCCGATGGAGTGGGTCGGTCAAGCAGAAAACGATGGGTGGGGAACGGGAGATAGTATTTTTTATGGGCACCGATTAAGATAAGAGCAAATGTTCAGTGGGGCCCGCAAAAAGGCTCTTCACCTTCACCGCACAGCACATGGTGCATTAACTGCTGTTAATTCTCACTCCAACTCAATCTTACCCAATGCCAGCACTCGCCTCCGATTGAAATCATGCGGTTAAAATTTTGCTGACTGTCGTGGCGCATGGGTCTGAGCTGGGCGGGGCCGCGAACTAAAGAGGTAAACTAGTAGAAGGCGGCGCGCCCTTGCGCGCCGTTTGCAAAAAAGTATCATTGAAAAAAAAATAGACGCCCACCCGCCCGCGTTCGAGCGCCAGTGCCGGCGCGGGTGTCTCACGCGGGGGGGGATTTAGTCCCCTGTTGCCCAGGCACGCGTGTGTGTGGTGTGTGTGTGTGTGTGCGTGCGTGTGGTGTGTGTGCGTGCCTGGGATTGCTTCTTCTTCTTAGTGAGTATCCGGGCCTCACCCGTGTAATTCAAAAAAAAAAAATAAATAAATAAATAGACGTTGGTAATACATAACGTCAAGACAGACCGGAGGAAACGGCAACACTGAGAACAAGGAATGGGAATAACTAAATATCTATGTGGGGTAAATTGCAGATAACAAGTCTGAAGAAGAAAAAAGCATCCATCTTATGGGCTGAATCGACACCCTTGAACAAGCACCCTTCAACCATTGAGTTTATCTTTGTCGCTGAAATTTTTGTTCAATAAAATATAGTGTAATTACTTTTTTTATTCATATAGCGTTTCTAAAGGCTAAGCAGCTGATGGCAGCTGGAAAAGCATGTAACGGCTTCATACTTTCCACAGAGCAAAAACGATAAACCTCTGGTGATACTTGACAGTTTCACTTAAGCACAAAAACGACATGTAAATAGAAGCTGTTTCGAAGCGGGAAACCCACACCATACAATCTTTTCTTTTTTTCCTCTATCTAAAATAGATTGAATAATCAGGGAGGTTTATTGTACATAGATGAGAATGCTATTAAGAAGTTTAGCTCAAACTTGAGATTCATGGAGGAAATTTCGCTACACACTCAAAAAATAGAAGGGAATCCCTACATTTTTTATGTTCAAATGCTAATACCTGGAGGCTTATATGTATCAAATCACACTGCCATTTTCGCTTGTAACACAGAGCACCTGAAACTTCGTTCAGTGATCAAGAAAAACTTCTTGTTTCGTCAAAAACAGGAAAAACAAGAACTTCTTGTGGGGTAAATTGCAGATAACTAAATCAAACACAAAAACATCTACATGAAATTCACCATGCTACTTTCTTTTGGTCTACAAGCAAAGAGACTTGGATAAGGCTGGCTTTTGATTACGGTGGTTGACCATATTAGGTTATACGAAAGACGATGAACAGCTTTGCACTTGTCGCTCAAACATCCACCTCATGCACCGTCCAACTTCCTCTATAAGTACACAAGTAATGCCATCTCTATGATGTTTTTATCTGAGTATCATGTATTTGTCTCATGTTCAATGGCCATTTCTATTCCTGTGCGGCATGCCTGTAATGATATTGTTCAGCAGTACTGGAAGAAAATTAAAAAACAATGATAAGAACGCTGAAATAATAGTGCTTTTTTTTTAGGGATCACAGACAAGCAGATACGAATTTGAACACGACAACGGCAGCTCAAAACCAGCAACAATGTTAAAATTAACCTGTAGGTTGGATTGTGTGGATAATAAAAGCGCATCTTTGAGGAGAAAGCAACCTTTTTTATAGAACGCAAGCATGTATTGCAAAAAATCAAATAGTTCTTTATCCATTCACAACATGTCTGAATTAATAAAAGTAAAACTTAACAATTCTTGCAACAGTTATATATAGGGTATCCTGCAATTTTTATGGGTCTAAGATACATGCAACGTTGATCACAGAAACAAAAGTATATCTGAGGTTAAGAAATTAGCAACAAGGTAAGTTGACAATATTTATTTGATTCTGAACTGACAAGGCACACATCTGCCGTGGACATTAGAAACAGATTACCTACTCAATAGTTGTTAATAACATCTTACTCTGATCCTAAGCTGAACAGAGCAGAACACACCCAAAAGGTGCATGTCTATTCTCTCTTTTTCTTATACACACTGGAGAAAAAACTCTGTAGGCCAGCAGAAACAAACATCGCATACCGTCATGCCAATATTTTCAGGAACATGGGAAAGCACGATTTGAACCTGTTGTCTCCCTTATTAATTAGCCAATATTTTCAGGAACATGGGAAAGCACGATTTGAACCTGTTGTCTCCCTTATTAAGTATTTTGAAGTGTCCACATCTTTTGACCTTATTAAATTCTCTTCTATAAGCTTATTATTGATTGTGCGTAAGTAAGATGGAAGCATATGGGAAAAGAACCGCTCAATTAGTATCTTCAGGAGATAAATACTGGCTGATCATATCCAGATCAGGGAGTCCATGAATGTAAGTCAAATAGATTTAGCCTCCGAAGTAGGCTTAACAAATAAACAACATCTACAGTTAGAGTAGGGGTGGGCGTTCGGTTATACCCGAAGTTTCGGTCCGGTTTTTTCGGTCTTTTGAATTTTCGGTTATCTAGAATTGCTACCCGAAATGACAATGAAAATTTGGGTACCCGACAACTTTGGGTACCTAAATTTCTGTTCGGTCTTCGGTTATACCCAAACTACCCAATATTAGCACTAATTTTCAGAAAAAAATAAAAATCAACTTGATAATACCAAAAATACACTACGCAATCAACTTGATTATAAGTTCCTATTATGATAGAGGAAACATGAATATGGTGAATGAGTAACAAAGGATGCTATGTGACAATAGCATGAGTCTATGTGCTACATACTACACCTATTAATAACAATTTGGGTATTTTGGGTAGTTCTGGTACCCAAGGGTAACATCCGAATTTTCAAAAGAAAATTCGGTTTTGAAAATTCGGTTATCTAAGTCTAGTACCCAAACAATTACACGAAGACCGAAATTCCGGTTTTTACGGTCTCGGTCTCGGTCTTTTTGGTTCCGGTGTTTGGGTATCGGTTTTTTTGCCCACCCCTAAGTTAGAGGACACATTTCTATATTCTAGTTCATATGTAGAGAAGGTATAAAGCTGACAAATAAAATTTTAGACTAAATGAATACGTTCGACTAATGAAGATGGTCCGTTTAGTGCAGAGTTTGTTTGGTGGCAAGCTGCTCTGACCCACCAACAGTGTCGTGAATTTATTTACACCATGAATATTTTGATATGAACCTGAATGGTAATTAAAGAACAACTTTCCTAAGTGGAACGGGAACAATTGTTAACCGAAGAACCAGGGCTCAGTAAAAGCAATTGATGTATTGATAAAATTGTGCGAAGCAAAGCAAAGATAAGTAATATAAGCACATGGATAGATCATTTTCCACGATTCAAAGCACTGCACGAAACAGGTGATTGCAAATGAAAGGGAATATTACCAAAATTTAAAATAATTCATAAAGTTTCATAATCTTTGTCGGACAATTGAAAGCACCACAAATATTCTTACAGTAGACACGCGTGCAAGAGGCCACACACCTGAGATAATCATTAAACTCAAGCAGGAACATCGAATGCTTACCACTCAGATCCATCACTTCAAATCTGGTACAAACATGGCAAGATGGTTAACTGACATGGGGTTTCATATGTAGGCAATCTAGGGCAAGCAGAACACGTCGCACATTCAGCACTAAATTCCTATAGTGCCTTTAAATATCATCCATTTTTATTCCTAGAGTACAAGATTTGCACCAGTAAGAAGCTTGATATCTGAAATTAGATTAAATAGCTTAACATGGGACATTTCTATTCTGCAGTGCTATATATTAAATGAGTCGACCATCTTGTATCTAATAAAGTAAAGAATAAACTTGGATTGAACGTTTCTATTTCTAAATAGGCATTGCGTTGAGGCACACATTTTGTCACAAAATACACTATGGTTGTGTTAGCTACAGAATGTCAGCACAAGAAACATTTTGAGACATGAAGCCTTTCTATCTTGCCTGTCTAAGAAGCGTCATCAAAGAAAAAAAATACACACCTTCCTTCAATCCAACGCGATGCCGAGGAAACTGATCTCATACAGATTAAGCACTTCATTACCTCGTCTGCTTGAACTGAACAACAACCATTCCAAAAAAGAATTGAAGTTAGCTTGGAAACAAATATCTAGATTCATATATAGAAAGCAAATTCAAATGACCCTTCAAATGATTAACTGAACAGTTGCTTATTAAAAAAAGGAAGCACTGTTTTGATATTGGGTTCTTGGGACATAAAATTTCACTTCGCTACAGGGGTATTCAGTGTCTTAAATTCTCAGAAAGGACAAACCTTCCTTCAGACGGCACAATTGTTTTCACTGTAATCCAAGACCTTCCCAGGCTTGAAGAACCCATTGATAAGCCATTGGTGGCAGTATCTGCACAAAGAGGGAAAACGCTCATTGGTCTAACAATAAGCCTTGTATTATTTGGATTACACATTGGCAGGAGTTCGTCCTTCTTTATGCTAAAAAAAAACATGTGTGAACACAATCCTACAATTATAGATGAACCACTAAAACAGAATAATCTCAAAAAGAGAACAATCCCAGCGTTCCCACTAAGAACAGGTTTTATCAGCATGTCTCTTAAACCCTAGCTGCTTGGCATAATTGCCAAAACGCCTGAACCTGCATAGCTAAGTACACCGAAGGATGCCAATAAAAATATTCACAGAAAAAAGCACCATTCGCCTAAAAAAAAGCACTATATAAGTGTTTCTCAATTCTCACTGCACACTGCCTGTGAAAACTGAGGTCCTAACACTAAGCAGGCATTAAAATTCACTCTATTTTCCTACATGCAAGGTTCACAACAACTTTTGGTTGTAACTTGTAGATAGCATGAAATAAAAACATAGCAAAGGATAATAGGAAGGGGGCACACAATTCAGCGACGCCAAACTGCCAGTGATCTGAGATGAAAATTTCTAAAAGGAAATACAAAAATCAATTTATTGAAATGCAAGCTAATAAAATGGTCGCACAAAAATATTTCATACCACTGCTAAGGGGTTCCTTTCATCACTTAGATAGCAGCCGATCCATCCATTTGCTCTTTTTCTTCTGTGCCCCACTTCTTTGCCTTCCCTGCAATTTGGCGGCAGATCATAACGTGGGCAATGAGGACCACCAGTGAAAATCTACAGGGCAAATCTAAAGCGGCGCTGGAGATAGGCAGTGTACCTAAATCCTCAAGCCTCCAATGGGTACGCTGCTTGGAATGGGCGTCATCGGCAACCTCGCCTCCAACACCAAGATGGACGGACGTCGGCAGGGGAAGATGATCCTTCGATAATGAACCTGCTAATTAAATCCCACAAATGAAATCAAGGAGGGAGCAGTTAGCCGTAATTATCCCCAACGAAGACAAAATATAATCCTAAATCCCTAGTTGTACGGAGAAGTCGCACAGGCCCAGGCGAACTCGGGAATACGGAGGCAAGGACCCCCGCAAGTTCCTCATCTATGGCTGGCCGACCTGCTGCGGCACTCGGAAGAGAGAGAGAGAGAGAGAGAGAGAGAGAGAGAGAGAGCTGCCTGGGCTAGAAGCGAGATCCCTCGTCGTTGCTCCTGCTCCTGCTTTCTGCTGATGGAGAGGGGAGGCACGGCGCGGGCGGCGCTGGGAGGCGAGCGGAGCAGTTTTTTTTTCCCGGTGGAGTGGGTCGGTCAAGCAGAAAACGATGGGCGGGGAACGGGCGATATTATTTATGGGCATCGATTAAGATAAGAGCAAGTGTTTAGTGGGGCCCGCAAAAAGCCCTTCACCTTCAGCGCACAGCACATGGTGCATTAACTTCTGTTAATTCTCACTTCAACTCAATCTTACCCGACGCCAGCACTCGCCTCCGATCGAAATCATGCGGTAAAAAAAATTTTGACTGTCGTGGCGCATGTGTCTGCTGTGGGTGAGCCCGCAAACTAAAGAGGAAAATAGATCTTATTCTTACGGTTTCAACAAAGTTTGTCATCTCTCATCTGATTTTGAAGAGGCAATACCTTCCACTTGGTTTCTGCTTTTCGATAGCATCAATTGAAGAAGTGATATTGAATATGAGTAAAATAGATGTTTACTTCTTCGTATTTTCATACAAGCTCTTTTGAGAAAACACTCCCTGTGGGCCCACCTCCACAGTCCCTCTGTCTTCCCCAACTCCCCCCTCGGTCACTCCGGTCCGCGCCGCCGCCGGCGACTCGGTGCCCCCGCTCGGTCCCTCGCCTCCTCCGTACCCCCTAGCCGTCAGTTGTCCTACCAGAGGCACCGCGCCTGCGCTCGGCTTGCCTCGGTCAATCTCCCCTTGCGCTCGGCGGCCGACGCCTTCCCTGAACAGCGGTCCTGATCTGGCCGGGAGAGGACGCTCCGTCGCCGCCACCGTATTCCTTGAGTAATCAGGTGCGACTCGCTTCCCCTTGGACCGCAACTTACATCTCTGCCCCAAACCACCGCAAGCCAATCTGATTCCCTAGAAGCCAATCCGTCCTATATCCCATTCTCACTTGTTACGCTTGCGTTCGCTAGGCAAGCTGAGCTAGCGGATCATGATTTCTACATGCGAGGGGCGGTCTTGATTGGATTAGAAGAGCCTGAGTTTAGATGCGGTTCTTTTTCCTTTTCTTTTTTGTAATATATTTTCATGAATCATAAATCAGGTCAACTTTTGCTAGCATTGCTTAGCTTGTGTGCAAACCTGGGTTTGCCTCTTTCTACTGTTAATTTATTTAAGAACTGTAAACGGCAGGCCTGCAGTCTGTGTAGCTTTGCTTGCGAGTTGTGGTATCCTTTTGTAACTTTTTTACATGTTTTGGAGGATAGCATTCAATAGTTGGATTTGTCTGCTCAGTGTCTGCCTTATATTTCCACTACTTCAGTACAACAATATTGAAAACGTTATTGTAGGAAAAGATTGAAATCTAATTCAAGCTGCATCCGTCGATTGAATTTTTGTATGACCTTTTTGGGTGACTACTCTTGGTGAATTTAGAATTCTTTATTTTCTCAATTTTATAATTTTCGAAAGGTTGAATTTGCTAACCCAGTTTCATTCTTGCATAAGTTTTTTAGCAGTGATTGACTGTTGTACTAAATGTGGATTAACATTTATTCTATCATTGTTGTGTAGGTTGCTGGTTTCTAGTTCAGACGGATTGCTTTCATATTTGATCATTTAGAGGTTTTTTCACCATTTTAATGGAGGCAAAGGAAGTGTATAACCAAGACATGTTGGTTGACCTGGAGAAAGGCAATTGCTTGCTAACCAGAGAGGAATGCAATGGAATGGATGTTAATTCAGGAACTGGACATGCAAGAACAATGCGGGAAGGCTCATGGGATGATCTTGTATCGCTGAAGGATGACAGGAATCACCACATTTCTTGCTGCTCTTCACACTGTCGAGATTCTATTGCCAGAAATGGAGACTCCATGTCATCTGAAGGGGAGATGAAGGTTGGGCTTTCAGATAACTCAATGGGTGACAAGGACAAGAAAAAACGTTTCAAGAAACCACCACGACCTCCAAGACCACCGACTACTTCGCCATTAGACCCAGCTGATCAGAAGCTCATTAGTGAACTATCTGAGCTTGCTGTGTTAAAAAGGGCTAGGATTGAGCGTATGAAGTCATTAAAGAAGATGAAGAATTCTAAACCAGCATCTTCAATCGGGAACCTGGTAGCTTTGATTATTACCGTTCTTTTCTGCCTCTTCATACTTTGGCAAGGTATACCGACTGGTAACCTATGAGAAATGTTACACTCATTATGCTGTAAATGCACAAACAAATTCTTGTTACCCAGCGCTGGCAGCGCATATCAATAAAGTATCTATCTTGCTCCCTGGATCTCCTTTATGATTAAGAATTTTTTAGTTAATTGCCATTCAATTATGACAGCCTTTAGCTGTAATTTAACTTATGATCACTTTAGCATAAATGCATTGTATTGTGTAATACAATGATGCTTGACTAACTCCTCCAGTGAATCACCACATCTTCTGAAAAATTTTAGGGAAAGTTGTGCTTGAGTCTTCATTATTTTTATTTTGTCTGGGACAGCAGCTTTTTGTTACTGACAATTGCTAAACCCGAAGTCTAGTATGCGCACACAAGTCCAGTGGTAAAATATAATGCCTGCTCCAAGGTCCTGCCAATCACTTATTCAGTATCTCTGCCTCTTTTTTACCACCAATTTTTTATTTGCATTTAGGGCGTTGATATTGTCCTCATTGAATGTCTTTGATTGTTGCCTTTCCTTGTTATATTATTACTTGTTCAGAATCTTATTATTCAAGTATCTTTCATGAAAATCTACCTGTAAAACTTTCATGTAACCAATCGAAATGCGAGCCGTTTGTTATACAGATGCTATGATAGGATGTCAGTTCTTCTTCTTTGCTTGTCTTCACCAGGATATCCATGTTTGTTGGTCGTTTTGTTATTTCCACCAAGAAAATTGATATGTATGTGTTTTTGTGATGACCGTTGTCTAAATTCACATTCTGTTAGTTAATATTTCTTAATGAACAGGATTGCTGATGAAATAAAACACTGTAAGTTGCTAGACTGCTTCAAACATGAGTAGCGATGTCAGGAACAAAACTTCCTAGTGGGGACGAGACAATCCATGTGACTCTAGAAGGGTTACAGAATGATGTTAGCTATATATATATAATTATCATCATGATTGTCGCGCCGTTTTGTGCCGCGCACCTCTGTGTTTACTGATGCTCACTTCCAACAAATTACTTATGCCCCTCTTCTCCTCCCTTGGCCCTGTAAACTGCTGAAACTAGTCACCGTGTTTGTAAATATCTTGAGCTGATATGGTCGTTTGGTGATGGCATTATGGAAGAGAAAGATGTGTTGTTAATGATGTCGTGTACTCCTCCTGGTTTTAATTGACATAGTTGGAAAAACATTTTTTTAGTTGGAATTAAAAATACTGTCCAAATGACCTCAATTGAAAACCGGAGGAAGTACTTAAGGATGGATCTAAGAAGCCTGAATGGCTTTTCGACAAGAGTTCCCATTTGAATTCTTGGCATCTTCATCCTCCCTCTGTCTCCAGCGATAGCCAGCGGCGGGGGTAGAGGGGGAGTTGCTTCACTAACCTTAGCTCTCTATTTACTCGCAGTGCTGAAAAGAAGTTAGCGAATCGTATTATGCGAGACATATCTAATGGCAATGGTTGTTCGTGCCACCCAAAACCAGCAGTGGCAGTTAAAAATGGAAGAGAGATTGCATAGTCTCTTCCATTTGCCAATGTCTGAAGAAGCATATGGCCAGTACCAACAGTTGGAGGCATTACTAGCTGAACTTGATAGAACAGATGAAAATGATGTATGGCTACAGCAAGGATCTCAGCGTAAGTATTCTGCATCAAGAGCCTATAAAATACTAATTGGGCATAGGCCAGTACATTCAGCCTTTAAATGGATATGGGCTTCATCTTGTCAACCAAAGCATAGAGTTTTTTTTTGGTTATTCCTACATGATAAAATTCATACCAGAGGGAGACTAAGAAGAAGAAAGATGCATCTGGATTCATACATGTGAATTATGTATTTGGCAAAGAGAGGAATCACTAAGACACCTCTTCATGAGATGCAATTTTGCAAAGGCAGCTTGGCAGAGAATTGGTACTAATATCCCACAGCACCTCAATCAATTGCAACTGGTCAAGTATTTAAAGAGGAGATTATCAGTGCCCTGTTACATGGAGATTATAATCCTTATGTGCTGGAGCATTTGGACAACTAGGAATGACTGGATTTTCAATCAAGTGGACCCAACAGTGGACAATTGTATCAGGAAGTTCTTCAGAGAGCTCAAAATGGTTATCCATAGAGCTAAGTCAAGACATTCACATTCGTTGAAAGAATGGATAGAAAGTTGTGATTAGGCCATAGGCTGTTTTTTATTTTCTGGCTTTTTGTTTTTCTTTCTTTTATTGGCCATCTTGGTCTGTACTGTTTTGTAGAACCCACTATTTTTTTCAATAAATTGCTGTAGGGGCTTGCCCCTCCAGTTTGCTTCAAAAAAAAAAAAAAACCAGCAGTGGCCTTAGCAGTGGGATGTTTTTTTTCCTTTTGGACATGGGCCTCGCCCCCTTTCCATTAATACTTACATAACGGAAAACAAAATCAGAGTTTGTACCCAGGGGTACAGAGTTTACATCATTCTCCAGGAGCATAGACAGAAACAGCCAAAAGACAGAAACTACAGCAAGCGACTAGCAGAAAACGCTACGCCGGCTAAGATAGGAACCGATAGTTAGCTAGCGATCGAGACTTCAACGAGACAGAAAGTATAGTCCTAACAAAGAAGGGTTCTAGCAAAAGACGGAAAACTGGAGAAACGCCTGCTTGATCATCCTGAGGGCCTTCAGGGCTTCGCTGTGTCTTTAGTCCTCCATCTCGCGGTTCTCTATCGGCTCTTCTACATCCCTCAGCAGGAGCGGCTGGTGCACCCCACCAGAGGCGCTTTCACGAGCTTGATTGACGAAGGCCACACTGCTCAGCAGCCCTTCCACTCCTTGGATGAGGTCTTCTTTCGACAACCCTTTCAGAAGATCTGCCCAAAAGGATAGAAAACAATAATGTCACAGGGAGCTGATAGCAGCTTTTTGTGAAAACAGGCTCTGTTTCGAGCTTTCCAAGTAGCCTATGTTACGGCTGCCAGTCCCGTGGTGTAAAAATTATCACCATTTGGCAGATACCTTTTAATCCAACTATAATATAGAGGGACAGATGTAGGGATGCAATCAGTACCTAAACATAGTCCAATGTAACCCCCATACATATTTTGCAGTTGGGCATAAGAAGAATAAAAGCCTCATTGTTTCTTGTTGTGTGCAGAAATCACATGATCCATTGCCTTTCCATTTTCTTTTTTATCATATTATCCCTTGTGAGGACTGCATTTTGCTCCATGAGTCAGATAAAAGTCTTAAATTTTACGGGGATTTTGGACTTCCAAATATGTTTGTAATTGATGTCAGGAGAATCTCTCACTAACCATTTGTACACTTAATTTACAGTAAATTTCCCAAGTTTGTGCAGAGCCCACCTTGTCTCATCACTGTTCTGGGAGAAATGGTCCGAAGTCACTGACATGGGGTACTTCCGTACTTGGATGAAGTTTTCTGGATTTTTCCTAAAGTGATTGTCCATGTGAATCAATCAGGGTGCCCATGTTAACGTTTGTCTGTCATGGCATTTGCTAAGGGGGATATATCTAAAGGACCGTCAATATATCAGGGTTGTTGCAGTCTGAACGTTGACTGCTTTAAACCAGACGCATCATATATAAAATTGTTTTGGTGAAGAAAGATGTTAAGCGGTTTTCTAAAATGGCCAATCTATGTCTGAAAGTGATGTTAAAGTGTTAAACCTGCCCTCTATGAAAAAGTGGCGGTCTTGCACAAACAGCAGTTAGACCCACGGTAATGCATTTTTATTGCGTATATAGCAATAGAATTAACTTGAGTGTTTGACCAACCACCCTCCGATACAGATGGGCGCTTCCTTATCTTTCTCAGACTATGCAAATGTAAAATAAACAGAAGAAAGGGAGAAAGAGGCTCCTCATATACAATTTTCTAGCAGTGCATGTCAGCATCATCAGTGGTTCAGTAATCAGCATAAGACGACAAGCCATTCTCTGAAAAGAATCGCCAGCCACAAGGGAGTGATCAACTAACTGATCACCACCAGTGGCGCCGGCGCGCAGGAAGGAGGAGAACTAGAACATCAATGGCGCACGCGAAAACAGGACGGTCTCTGCCGGTGCCCAACGTGCAGGCACTCGCGCAGACTTGGAACGGCTCAACCGATCAGGTGCCTGAACGGTTCGTCAGGACGGAGGAGGTGTGCGCCGAGGAGGTCGTCGCCGGCAGCAGGATCCCGGTCGTCGATCTCGGCAGATTGCTCGACCCCCTGTCGTCCGAAGAGGAGCTCGCCAACCTCGGGTCTGCGTGCCAGCAGTGGGGCTTCTTTCAGGTACGCCAATAACAACTACTGAAGCCAATGAAACTCGTGGCATCCAGATGGGAATTTTCGTTGGTGTCACACTCACTGAGAATTGGAAACGGTGTGCATGCCTGCAGCTCATCAACCACGGGGTGCCGGACGAGGTGATCCAGGACGTGAGGAGGGACGCAGCCGAGTTCTTCAAGCTCCCGCTCGAAGCCAAGAAAGCGTACGCGCAGCTACCGGAGTCCGGCCTCGAGGGGTACGGCCAGGCCTTCGTCTTCTCCGAGACGCAGAAGCTGGACTGGTCGGACATGATCTACCTCATGCTCCGTCCCACGGAGTCGCGGGACATGAGGTTCTGGCCTGCCCAGCCCCCAACCTTCAGGAGCTCAGTGGATAGGTACTCGGCAGAGTCGGCGAGGGTGGTGTCGTGCTTGCTGCGGTTCATGGCCGCGGACATGGGCTTGGAGCAGCCGGAGGCCCTGCTTCAGGTGTTCCGGGGACAGCCGCAGACCATGAAGGTGACCTACTACCCGCCGTGCGCGCAGGCCGGCAAGGTACTCGGCCTGTCGCCGCACACAGACGCCTGCGGCCTGACGCTGCTGCTCCACGTCAACGGCGTGCAGGGCCTGCAGATGAGGACGGACGACGGCAAGTGGCTCGCCGTCGAACCTCTAGACGGCGCATTCGTCGTCAACATCGGCGACATAGTCGAGGTGATTAAGTTCAAATTTACGTTGGTAGTTTAATCACTCGAAAGCTGACTCGATCAGTATCCTAAACAAGACGTAAATTGCACCGAAGGCGCTAGCTAGCCGCCAATTAGCGTCTTCATTTCAACTCTGAAGACTATCTAATTCCCAGCTGGTTTACTAGTATTCCATAATTTTATATGTTCATAAGAAATTAAGAATGCTAGAAAAGACGCATCTGTCTGATGAGTCACTGCTACTTGCAGATTCTAAGCAATGGGAGATACAGGAGCGTTGAGCACAGGGTCGTCGTGCACCCAAACAAAGAGCGTATCACGGCAGCAATGTTCCACCAGGTTTGCCCCGACACAACGGTCGGTCCTCTGCCAGAGCTCGTGAAAGGCGACGCCGGGCCACGGTTCAAATCCGTGAGCCACGCTGATTTCATGAGGCGCTTCTTCTCGACGAAGCTCGATGGACGAAGGAGCCACCTCGACCACTACAGGATTTAAAAGCAGTGGAAATGAAGTGTTGGATAAATTAACCTGTTCTCCAGTTACGAGTATGGCACGGGCTAGGGCCCCGCAATTCTTGATGGATGAAATAAAAGAACTTTGCCATGGATTATCTATTTGGGGACAAAATTGGTTTCATGTACCACCGAAAGATTGCTCGAAAAAAAAATGTATAGCACTGAAAGGTCATATGGTTTGGATATTTACTACTCCGCCCAAGAATTATCCTTTATCGTTTCTATTTTGTTCTCGAAGAATGTACCTCGTCCTTGTATGATTGTGGTCATCTCAATCCTATGCGCAAGAGCCAGGACATGGATGACAAATGGCTGTCAGTGAATGAATGAAATATGCATATTACAAATGTGTTTCCTTTTATCCTTTCTATGGGAAACTTTTTTTTCCCTTACTATCAACACTTATTACAATGATGGAAAAAGGTTCATGTTCTAGACCCCATGAAGCATTAAACAATTGGCACCTACGGTTTTTGCTACCCAAATTTGCCTGTGAACGAATAATGATTTTGTAATTCCACTTTGTGCCAAGAGACATGAGAACGCAGCTCTACAAAATTTGCATGTGAAGGATAAATTAAAGTTTAATGAAATATTGCAAGTTTTTTTTGTTATCCTTCAATTCCCATGTTCAAAAAAAGGTGTTCAAGCTGCTATCGAGAGTGGGTATGACAAATATTATATTAGACATTGATTTTAGACAACAAGAATCAGGCGACTAATTTATTGCACAAGGGCAATATATTATATTTGAACTCAATAAGTATTTGTTGGTTTTGAACATTTCAGTTTGTAATGTGTTTTCCGGTGTAAGGGATTGCCATAATATAACTCACACCTTTGCGGCAAAAAGATGTACTGGAGCAAAAATAGTCTCTTTGAGGTCATTTGGAGAACCACGGGTAGCCATAAACGACAGCTTGCTGTGTCAAGTCTTTCATCAAGTCAAATCTAGGTTCGGCATTATTGTCCGTATTAGAGCAGGTTCATTGGGCTCCAATTGTACCTTTCTACTTAGTGTGCTTATTTGCCTGTATATATATGTCCTTGTCTATTTGCATGGTTGCTCACATGTGCACAGGATGGACTCAAATGCACCTGAATTTTCAATTTTCCATTTGTGACAAGGGCGGACTCATTTGGCTTGTACGTTCAAGGCTTCAATTTTGTTCAGATCTTGATGTCTAGTGAGTTGTCTATCACACCATTATATAATGTGTAAGATCAATGAACCTAGAGCATGGTTCATAGGTTTTGGTGATTGATGTCAACATGGTCAATGGGACTAACAAGGTTTGCTAGTTTGCAAGATGTTTAGTCTCATGGATGTAGTGACACACTATTAGAGTACCAACACCTCAAAGGTTGCAAGGAAGTTGATAAAGATGAGAAGTGAACATGAGGACTACTTGAGGTGACTACTACGCACATGAGGTAAGAGACAAGGTGAGTATGTCATGTGTCTTTGTATGTATCATATATCTTGACATACTCTTGATCATCATGTTGGTTTTGCCTTATATCATATGCCATGATGATCTTGTCTATTATGTGATGATGTTCTTGTTTCATATCTTATGCACATTATATGATGCTTCGGTCGGGTTGTCCTTTGTGACAACTAGATCATTGTGACTAACATCTTTGGATGTAGGAAAGGTGTTCATGCATATTCTTTAGGTCACAATGAAGAAGCTTCGTCGTTGAAGGAGTGCGCCAACCTATTCTCTATATCCCGGTGATTGGTTTCCTCGACGATGGATGACGACAAGGATCAAGGACTTGATGGAGGTCGCGGTTGAGGAGATGGATCAAGGCTAAGGACATGCTAGATCCAAGCGAGTGTTGCTTGGTTAGATGTTAGCTTGAGTCCATAGGAAAAACCGGACTATCAAGGGGGATCGAGTCGTTTCTCTTAGGTCACACTAGTGGTAGAGGTATGTGGATGCTCAAAGAGTCTCTCAGGCACTAGGGTGACAGCAGAGGAGAAGAGGAGCCAAATGGATGAAGTTTGGAAGAAGAAGATCAAGAAGAAGATCGAAGCTGCGAAGGCAGAAGAGACCGGACAGTACGGTCAAGGAGACCGTACAATACGGTCTACAGAGGAAATCCAGACAGAGAAGCTCAAGTTTCTGGAAGTTGAAGAATAGAGACCGGACAGTGGACCGGACAGTACGGTCCTAGGGACCGGACAGTACGGTCTCTATTGGAGTGTTCCAGACAGAGAAGCTGAAGTTTCTGGAAGTTGAAGAAATGAAGACCGGACAATCGACCGGACGGTACGGTCCTAGGGACCGGACAATACGGTCTTCATTGGAGATGAAGAAGAAGATGGAGATGCGCCTGGAAATAGAGACCGGACAATACGGTCTGGAAGAGACCGGACAGTACGGTCCTTTGTACGGTCTCTAGTTTCGCAGGGCACTTTTGAGCAACGGCTAGTTTATGAGTGGAGGGCTATAAATAGCCGGTTGCTTGGCCCTTTGAGGTGCCTTTGGCCATTGTTATCAGTGGGGAAACATAGAGGAAGCCAAGAGGATGAAAGAGAGGCACTTGGGGAAGATTTGGAGAGAAATCTTGGTGCTTGAAGATAGAGAAGAAGAAGAAGCTTAGTGCTTGAGAGGGTTGAGAGCATCCATCCACCTCTAGGACTAGTGTGGTCATAGGGAGGCGGTCTTGGTTTGTTACCCTTGGTCTATGGCAAGGCCTAGACCGGTTAGGCGTCGGTGTTGAGCTTGCCAAAGAGAGTGTGGAAGCCGACACAAGTTTGTACACGGTCTTGGAGCTTCCCGTGCGAAAGAAGCATCACTAGTGGAGCGCCCTTTGGCACGCATCAAGTGCGGAGCCTTACCTTCGGAGGAGTACCCGGGAGAAGCCCGGCGGGACGTGCCCGCGACTTCACTCAAGAGCGGTGGATGGTCCCAAGGAGGAGAGCATCGCCGGTGTGCGGCGGGGTGAAGCCCGTGACTTCACTCGAGGAGTGAAGCGTGCTCTTAGGGGACATCACCGGCTTAAAGGGTGGAGTGTGCTCTAGAGGGGATCGCCATCGAGCGGAGGGACGGGGTCGAGACTCCGGCGGGAGTGACCCAACGTGGAGTAGGGGAAGGCGCCATCCTTCCGAGACCACGGGAAAAATCGATGAGCAATCTCTTACTCTTACTTTCTACTACTTGCACTTACTATCTTGTTTATCTTATATGCATGTAGTAGATCTTGTGCTTATCATATGATTGCTTGATGATTGTTTCCGTGTGCTAGCTCTACGTTATCTCTAGTGATATGCGCTTTCCTTATGTGTACTTACTTGCTCATAGCTCATACACTTGCTTGATATCATCTAGTGATCTTGTTATGCTTTAAGTTGTATCTATCTTGTCATGATCACTAGCTTGAGCTTCCCCATGTCTTACTTGTATGCATGCTAGTTTATGTTCTATCTTATCTTATACACTAGCATGCATAGGACTTGCTTGAGCTACCTTTGTGTTACCCATATATATGCTAGTTTACTTGAGTGCTTTTATCTTATACACTAGCATGCATAGGACTTGTTGAGCTTATCTTGTATATCGTCATATGCTAGGTTGTCTTATATGCTCTTGTGTACCTTGCTCTTAGCATGTACAAGTCCTAGCACATGGTTATCCTTGCTTGATCACTATCACCTAGTGCACATGTATGCTCTTGTTATGTATCCTTTACTTGTGCAATTAGTTAGAGTAGCTAGAAGTGCAAAAAGTATTAGTTCATGGTGTGCCCGATTCACCCCCCCTCTCGGTCACACGATCCTTACAAGTGGTATCAGAGCCAAGTGCTCAATTTAGGGCTTAACCGCCTTTGAGATGTGACCGAATGAGTTTGGGTTTTCATCCCTCACGGGTTTGGGCTTTGGACATTGATAGAATCGCTTGAATAGCTACCTTAAGTCCATAGTTCCAAATGAATTGTGGGATACCATGAATAAATTCTCTAGCACTTTCACGGATGACCATGTTATCATGATGATCTTGTTGTTCTTGTTATATCTTATGATGATCATGATGTTGTTGTTGCTAGTTTTTCTTGTTGAGGAGTAATTTTGATAATCTTGCCTTATTACTTAATGAATCACTTACTTGTCTCTTCGCTTGGTTATGCTAGATAAGTGGATCGATTGATATGACAAGTGTAAGAGCTCAAGTGGTGAGGTTATCATGAAGATCTTGAAAGCACCTCCTCATTCAAGATTCGGCGACAACATTTTTTGCACTTCAACATGAAGATCTTGAGAAGCTACAATTTGAAGAAGTCTTGCTCAATGACCATCTCACATGATGAGCATTCAAGGAAATGTCGCTCATTTTGAGGACACATCCATTTGTGATGGTGGTTCTATTGAAGATCAATCTACAACCGTGAGCAAGCTTCCATCACTTGAAGAGCGAGCAATTAAGAAGAAGATAATGCAAGCTCGGGATACTCACTTCCTTGATCACTCAAGTGAACCTACATCTTCCTCGGAGAATGCAAAGATGACGGTATACTTAGAACCGAATTTCAATTCTTTATCTAACTCATCTTTGTGTCTCATTGATGTAAGGTGACTATGAACCGATGGTGAAGATCAAGTTGCTATTGATATCTTGATGGAGACTTCACCTCCTCCATCTCCACCCGTGTGACTCACTAGAAGACATGACTTGCGCGTCATCGACAAGAAGAAGGTGGTGATGGAAGGATCAATGAGAGTGATGAAGAAGAAGATGATTCTAAGGCCAAATACAAGAAGTATGTGAGACAAGACCAAGGTCAAGAAGAAGGAGATGTCATCTCACAAAGGTTTTTCTTGTTGGTGAGAGGATTGCCAAAAAATGAAGACTATGAGAGTGACTCTTCTTCAAGAGCATATGCAAACATGTTGTTGGTCTTCATCTTCACATGCACCTCCAAGGTAAAGGAGGTAAGGAAAGAATGATATGGCCATATTTCATGTTGGTGAGCTTGATGAGGAGCTCAAGGATCCCGTGTCATCTCATGAGGCTCTACATATGAGTTGAGGGCTCAAGTTGGATAACATTGAGCTTCATGAGAAGTATGAGAACCTTGAGATCTCTTATCGAGCTATCAACCTCATCTTGTTCTTTTCTTCTTCATCCACTACTCCTAGTTCATCTATCTCGCATTCGTTTACTATTTGTGATGAACTAACCATCTCTTGTGAGAGCTCTTTCTCTTGAGTCTTTGTTTTGAAGGAATACCACAAGCTCAAGGAGAAGAGTGAGTCAATAATGCAAGCATTCACAAGACTCACAAGAGGGAAGGAAATGTACTTCTTCGGTGAACATAGAAGCCATTGGCAAGATGATGCCACACCAAGTGAAGAAGTACCGTTGACGGCCAATGATCACTATTGCAAGCATTGTTGCATAAGTGGCCATTCAACAAAAGATTGTTTGATTCCTAAAGCTCCTACATTTGCTTTTGATTATTTACTTTACCTTGACAACACTCACTTTTTGTTATGAGATGTGAATGTAGTGTTGTGAAGGCAAAGTCAATATATAGGAGTTTTGGACAAGAGGAGGAAGATGAGGATGCTTTGGGTGCCAAAGAACTTAGTGGACCGGATGAAGCCGGTCAATCACATGGAGGCGCCCAAGTACAACACTTGAGGTGATGGAGGTGGTGGACCGAGTTCAATCATGGAGATCATTGAAGGCCGCCACAAGTGTCAAGGGCATGAACGAGAACATCTACTCTTCAAGGAGGTATCTTGTATCTTAGTGTAGTTTCTTTTCGTTCTAGTTCCTTTGTTTCTGTTAGTAGCTCCTTTGTGAACTAGTATGTTGTGCATTTCATGCATCATCTAAAAACCTAAAAGAAAAGCACAAAAATATTAGTTCGAGGTCTAACTTTCTCAAGATAGCTATGAGCATGGGGGATGCTTGAGTTGGTGGACCGATGGACTCAAGGCAAGGTTTGGCTCATAGTGAGTAAGCTTGAGAGAGGTTCAAACTTGACCTTGAGTAGGTTTCCTTTATGCATTGTCTTTAATCTTACATGCATTCATCATGGCATGTTTAATTTTCCTTTGCATT
This sequence comes from Eragrostis nindensis, assembly GCA_012490785.1. NCBI lineage: Eukaryota > Viridiplantae > Streptophyta > Magnoliopsida > Poales > Poaceae > Eragrostis > Eragrostis nindensis. The sequence continues at coordinate 43,389 of JAAXCT010001183.1, read as the reverse complement.
TGTATTATATGCTTGTTTCATGCATTGCATATAGGAAATCACAAAGGGGTCTTTCACCCGTGTGTTCTTTGTCTTTGTTTCCATCATGAGGTTACATGTCATAATGTCTTCTCTCCAAAAGGTATGCCTAGAACCGATCTATTTCAATTATCTTTTGTTCTAGCTACCATCCATAACATAGTTTAAACTACCCCATGTGTTTCACACAATGATATGCATATATCTTGCCATCCACTATAAGTATGCATAACTCTAGGGGGAGTTTAGCCTATGTTATGAGGCTTTCATGATCATGGTCCAAATGCCTTCCACTCAAAAGGACATGGTTCATGAAGCTCTTGTGCATTTGACGTTTGCCTTTCTTGTTCTTTTTCTCTATTGTAAGATCAATTGTAGGAACAAAGAGGAGGCACAAGAAAAAGGAGAGAACACGGTGAAGACAATGAAGATCACCTCAAGGAGGAGTTTGTATTTGAAGATCATGTGATCGTGATGATCGATCTTCACAACAATCTTGAGGTGAAGAAGATGACGACCACCTCAAGGAGGAGTTTGCATGAAGAAAGATCACGAAGATCAAGATGATCGGTCTTTCTCACAATCTTGAGGTGGAGAAGAAGACGACGACCATCTCAAGGGGGAGTTAGCACAAAGGAAGGTCAAGTTGATCAAGTTGATCGATCTTCCTCACATTCTTGAGATGGAAGCTTATGTCAAGGGGGAGCGACATTCTACAAAGGTAAGTATGAAGGTAATCTCCTTGACCCTATGGTGATGAGCGTTTCTTGCTAGTTATCCTTTTACTTGTTACCATTCCTTATGCTTGTCATAGCTCCTTGTGCTTTATATTCACTTGTTGTATGAGTTTTTGCTCTAACTTGTGACTTCTTATGAGCTATGACTTGCCTCGACCGGAACATCAAGGTAACATCTCCTTCATCCCATTTTGCCTCTTGTATGTGTATCCCGTGATGATATGTTTGTACTTGATTGCGTATTGCTCCTTTTCATATCATCACTCTTTCATGCTTGTCATTTGCTCCATGTGCTTAGCTTTATCTTGTGGTACCCTTTGTTGTTATATTGCTTATCTTTCAAATGGTATCTTATCTTGAGCTATGACTTGCATGCTTGTCTTCTTACCATCATGTGTGTAGTGTCCTTATATTTCTCGCATGATGCCGTTTTGTGATTGAGTTGCTTTACCCTTGTTGTTTGCTTCATATCTATATGCTTTTACAAGTGGTAAAGTCTTGCATGCTTTCACTCATATCCTTTGCAAGTGGCATCTATTTATGCGATCTTGTCATATCTCTCTATATGCCATGATCCGAGATATAGGTTAGTCTCCTTGACTTGTCTTTCTTGACAAAGTGCATGTGATGCACAACTTTAGGGGGAGACTATCCTATGTCTTGAGATTCTTGAGACTAATGTGTTTGCAAGTTTATCTTTCTAGTCTCTTGATAGGAATGATCATCCACTTTGAGGTGCCATGATTTTCATGTGACACATTCTTTATGGCATTGGAAAGCAATCACATCCCCGAAGGTACGCTAAGTTTCTTTTTTCATTCTTGCAAGTAGGTAAGGTTTTCCTTTATTCTTGCATTATCTATCTAGCTACCTTCCATAACATAGCTTAAGGTCCCCCACTTGACTTAATTGTTAAAATTGTGCATATATTTTGCCTTCCATCACATGTATGCACAAATCTAGGGGGAGTTTAGTCTATGTTATGAGGCTTCATGATTTTGATCCATATCCCATCCACATCCAAAGGATCACTATCTATGAAGCTCCCTTGTGCTTTTAACGTTTGCCTTGTTTGTCCCTTTTCGGTGCTTGATGTCAAAGGGGGAGAAGTATATCCTCCAAAGCAAGTAGTTGCGGAATGAGAAGAGACATGTGGCACAAATAGGGAGAACATGCTAATGGGGAGAAGTACTTGCAACCATTGAGTTATACATTCAAGAAGGCAAGGTATGAGCAAAGTATTCTATGTTGTCAATACATCCTAGGCAAGGAGTTGTGCTTCATTCTATCTATTATCTCTTGCTTTGGTTGTGTTGCCATCAATCACCAAAAAGGGGGAGATTGTAAGATCAATGAACCTAGAGCATGGTTCATAGGTTTTGGTGATTGATGTCAACATGGTCAATGGGACTAACAAGGTTTGCTAGTTTGCAAGATGTTTAGTCTCATGGATGTAGTGACACACTATTAGAGTACCAACACCTCAAAGGTTGCAAGGAAGTTGATAAAGATGAGAAGTGAACATGAGGACTACTTGAGGTGACTACTACGCACATGAGGTAAGAGACAAGGTGAGTATGTCATGTGTCTTTGTATGTATCATATATCTTGACATACTCTTGATCATCATGTTGGTTTTGCCTTATATCATATGCCATGATGATCTTGTCTATTATGTGATGATGTTCTTGTTTCATATCTTATGCACATTATATGATGCTTCGGTCGGGTTGTCCTTTGTGACAACTAGATCATTGTGACTAACATCTTTGGATGTAGGAAAGGTGTTCATGCATATTCTTTAGGTCACAATGAAGAAGCTTCGTCGTTGAAGGAGTGCGCCAACCTATTCTCTATATCCCGGTGATTGGTTTCCTCGACGATGGATGACGACAAGGATCAAGGACTTGATGGAGGTCGCGGTTGAGGAGATGGATCAAGGCTAAGGACATGCTAGATCCAAGCGAGTGTTGCTTGGTTAGATGTTAGCTTGAGTCCATAGGAAAAACCGGACTATCAAGGGGGATCGAGTCGTTTCTCTTAGGTCACACTAGTGGTAGAGGTATGTGGATGCTCAAAGAGTCTCTCAGGCACTAGGGTGACAGCAGAGGAGAAGAGGAGCCAAATGGATGAAGTTTGGAAGAAGAAGATCAAGAAGAAGATCGAAGCTGCGAAGGCAGAAGAGACCGGACAGTACGGTCAAGGAGACCGTACAATACGGTCTACAGAGGAAATCCAGACAGAGAAGCTCAAGTTTCTGGAAGTTGAAGAATAGAGACCGGACAGTGGACCGGACAGTACGGTCCTAGGGACCGGACAGTACGGTCTCTATTGGAGTGTTCCAGACAGAGAAGCTGAAGTTTCTGGAAGTTGAAGAAATGAAGACCGGACAATCGACCGGACGGTACGGTCCTAGGGACCGGACAATACGGTCTTCATTGGAGATGAAGAAGAAGATGGAGATGCGCCTGGAAATAGAGACCGGACAATACGGTCTGGAAGAGACCGGACAGTACGGTCCTTTGTACGGTCTCTAGTTTCGCAGGGCACTTTTGAGCAACGGCTAGTTTATGAGTGGAGGGCTATAAATAGCCGGTTGCTTGGCCCTTTGAGGTGCCTTTGGCCATTGTTATCAGTGGGGAAACATAGAGGAAGCCAAGAGGATGAAAGAGAGGCACTTGGGGAAGATTTGGAGAGAAATCTTGGTGCTTGAAGATAGAGAAGAAGAAGAAGCTTAGTGCTTGAGAGGGTTGAGAGCATCCATCCACCTCTAGGACTAGTGTGGTCATAGGGAGGCGGTCTTGGTTTGTTACCCTTGGTCTATGGCAAGGCCTAGACCGGTTAGGCGTCGGTGTTGAGCTTGCCAAAGAGAGTGTGGAAGCCGACACAAGTTTGTACACGGTCTTGGAGCTTCCCGTGCGAAAGAAGCATCACTAGTGGAGCGCCCTTTGGCACGCATCAAGTGCGGAGCCTTACCTTCGGAGGAGTACCCGGGAGAAGCCCGGCGGGACGTGCCCGCGACTTCACTCAAGAGCGGTGGATGGTCCCAAGGAGGAGAGCATCGCCGGTGTGCGGCGGGGTGAAGCCCGTGACTTCACTCGAGGAGTGAAGCGTGCTCTTAGGGGACATCACCGGCTTAAAGGGTGGAGTGTGCTCTAGAGGGGATCGCCATCGAGCGGAGGGACGGGGTCGAGACTCCGGCGGGAGTGACCCAACGTGGAGTAGGGGAAGGCGCCATCCTTCCGAGACCACGGGAAAAATCGATGAGCAATCTCTTACTCTTACTTTCTACTACTTGCACTTACTATCTTGTTTATCTTATATGCATGTAGTAGATCTTGTGCTTATCATATGATTGCTTGATGATTGTTTCCGTGTGCTAGCTCTACGTTATCTCTAGTGATATGCGCTTTCCTTATGTGTACTTACTTGCTCATAGCTCATACACTTGCTTGATATCATCTAGTGATCTTGTTATGCTTTAAGTTGTATCTATCTTGTCATGATCACTAGCTTGAGCTTCCCCATGTCTTACTTGTATGCATGCTAGTTTATGTTCTATCTTATCTTATACACTAGCATGCATAGGACTTGCTTGAGCTACCTTTGTGTTACCCATATATATGCTAGTTTACTTGAGTGCTTTTATCTTATACACTAGCATGCATAGGACTTGTTGAGCTTATCTTGTATATCGTCATATGCTAGGTTGTCTTATATGCTCTTGTGTACCTTGCTCTTAGCATGTACAAGTCCTAGCACATGGTTATCCTTGCTTGATCACTATCACCTAGTGCACATGTATGCTCTTGTTATGTATCCTTTACTTGTGCAATTAGTTAGAGTAGCTAGAAGTGCAAAAAGTATTAGTTCATGGTGTGCCCGATTCACCCCCCCTCTCGGTCACACGATCCTTACAATAATGAGATGCATGTTTTTCCTTAAAAAAGAAAGTCACCTTACCATACATAAGACACTACTGCAAATCAAACGAAATGACCACATTAATTAACGAGGATTGGGGCTAGTAACGAGCATGTATATACTTTGACAATGCTACAAACTAAGTGTTAGATGATGATCAAGTTCACCACCACATGCATGTTCCTCGCAGAACCCAGCTGACAACATATGAAGCAGTCGCTCAAGTATGTCAGAAGGTGGCCATTGGCCACCAAGAACATAGTAAGCATGTGGAAGGTTAATCTACCTCTCTTTTGCGAAAGGGTCGGATTCTTGTATCCTGTCAATCAAGTTGGCGCTGATTAGTTGCTTTTATAATCTGGAGATGTAATATGTTTTAATGTCAATAAAATTCTCTTTCGCTAAAAAAAAAAGAACATGGTTAGCATGAGCAGGTACATTAGTGCCATTTTAAAAAAGCTTTAATTTTGTTTTAGTTTATCCTAAGTCAAAGATTTTTATGTTAGATTGAAATTCATGTAGATTAACAACATAAGATTTATGTTTTTAGAATTTTAACGAGATACGCTCTCATAATATAGAATCCGCATTTTCTTAACTCTACGAATTTTTGTAACTATTAGTCAAAGACATTAACAATATAAGTTGGACTTAGAAAAAACCTAAAACTAACCTTTCGAAACATAGGGAGTATCTCTTTTCACTGAATGCGCACAATAGCAAGAAACAAAACTAGTTTGCACATATCTATACTGTTCACATACTTCTAAAATTACTAGCCCGTGCAGTGCATGAGGTGATAAATATATGCTAGTATTTCTAATTTTCTTATGTTCGCACACATATTATATTCGTTAAGAAATAATATATTTGGGTTTCTAAATTAATGGATGAATTTATGCCTAAAAGTGTCCATACCTGCCTTGTGATATAAACAGGAGTATACGCGCGCAATTCTTACTACTTCTAGATTTGGGTTATAAATTTTACTTGGAGCAATCACCAACGCTTGAGTGCTTGACCAACCCTTGTTTTAGATTAGAACCTCTCCTTATCAACGTAGCACTATAATGTTTTCTAGCTAGTACTCTATGTTAGCCGCCGCCCCAAATGGAAAAAAAATGATAGAAGAGCCTTAAATAAACCCACCGGCGCATCATATATATCCTACTAGTACTGAACGACGCCGTAGTGGGTCAGTACAAGAAGAAGTGCTCCGAACCGAAAGTCAACAAGCCAGCACCAGCAATCCGCAGGAAGGAGAAGAAGAACCAAATCTCATCAATGGCGCACGCGAAGGTAGCTGGGCATCTGACGGTGCCGAACGTGCAGGCACTCGCGCAAACTTGGAACGAATCTGGCGAGCAGGTGCCTGAACGGTACATCAGGACGGAGCAGGTCGGCGACGAGGAGGTCGTCGCCGGCTGTGCGATTCCGGTTGTTGATCTCGGCCGGTTGCTCGACCCCAAGACGTCGGAAGAGGAGCTGCGCAACCTCGGATCTGCCTGTCAACAGGGTTTCTTCCAGGTACGCAGACACACATGCTCTCTTACCATTCTTCATGTTGTCCGTTGAGTTATTTTTGGCTGTGTCAGTTTTCACTCAGTTTAATGGTTTATGTATGCAGATCATCAACCACGGGGTGCCGGATGACGTGATCCACGACATTAGGAGGGACATGACCGAGTTCTTCAAGCTCCCTCTCGAAACCAAAAAGGTGCACGCGCAGCAGCCTGGCAGCGTCGAAGGTTACGGCCAGAACTTCGTCCTCTCCGAGACCCAGAAGCTGGACTGGGCGGACATGATCTACCTCATGCTCCGCCCCGCGGAATCGCGGGACATGAGGTTCTGGCCGGCGCAGCCTCCGTCCTTGAGGGACTCCGTCGACAGGTACTCGACGGAGGTGGCGCATGTGGTGTCGTGTTTGCTGCGGTTCATGGCCGCGGACATGGGCGTCAAGCCGGAGCGTTTCCTGGAGATGTTCGCCGGGGAGCCGCAGACCATGCGGGTGACATACTACCCGCCGTGCAGGCAGGCCGGCAAGGTGATCGGCCTGTCGCCGCACACCGACGCAGCTGCCATGACGCTGCTGCTCCATATCAACGACGTGCAGGGTCTGCAGATCAGGAGGGACGATGGGAAGTGGCTCGCTGTTGACCCCCTTAACGGCGCATTAATCGTCAGCATTGGAGACACATTCGAGGTAATAGTAATTAACTTGCTATATATATGTCACTCAATTTTATTTGTTTTTGGTACTATATGCTTATCGAAAAGTAAACTGGATACTTGCAGATTCTAAGCAACGGACGGTACCGAAGCGTTGAGCACAGGGCCATGGTGCACCCAAACAAGGAGCGCATATCGGCGGCGATGTTCCACATGCCGTGTTCCAACACAACGGTCGGCCCTCTGCCGGAGCTCGTGGAGGGCGGCGCTCGGGCGCGGTACAAGTCGGTGGGCTACGCGGAATATATGGAGCGCTTCTTCGCGACCAAGCTCGATGGCCCAATGAGCAACCTCGAGTATTACAGGATTTAGTTACTTCGATCCATCTTCGTTCCAAGCAACGCAAATGAAGAAATGTTGGGTACAGTGCTATCCGGTTAATGATGTCTATTTTCCTGTGTCTAATAGTTTGTGTGTCGGGACCCTCGAAGCTTGTGATGCAAAGGATGTGAAGAATAAGCAACTTGGATGTGATGCACGATGAAACGAAATAAGGCTCTACATGTTTCCTTTCGCAGCCGTTCGTGTCCAGAACCATAATGTTTGTTCGACCGATGAACTTCAGCACTAGAACGAAAACAGATGTTCGATCTCATTTGGCTGAAAATACCCCTCAGTTTTAAAAGGGTTGTAGTTTTAGTTTTTGGCGTAAATTAAATTATTTTTTATTTTTGGTTAATAATTTCTAAAAATTCATATAGATTAACAACATAAGATTTATGTTTTTAGAATCATTATGAGATACACTTTCATAATATAATACACATGTTCTTAATATATATAATTATAGTAGAAATTATTGATCAAAGATATAAAAATTTGATTTAGGACATACTTATAACTAACATTGTCGAAACATAGGGAGTATCTCGTCTCAGAATACACAGCGTAAAACAAAATTATTTTGCACGTTTCGCATCTAAAATTATTACTAGCTTGTGCTAGTGCATGGGTGATGTGCTAGTGTTTCAAATTTTGTTATGTTGGCACGCCATTTTATATTTGTTAGGAAACAATATGTTCCGCTTTCTAAAATGGAGGAATTTACGCCTGAAAGTGATCCCACGCTTGCCTTGTGATATAGTTAACAATGTAGGCCTTGTGATATAGTAAACAAGATACGCAATTATTTCTTCTGTTAATACAATTCAGATTTGAGATTTGAGTTATAAATTTTAGTTGGAGCAATCACCAACGCTTGAGTGCTTGACCACCTTTGTATAGATTAGCACGTGTCCTTATCTTCTTGGGAGTGACTAGCACTACAGATAAAGAACTGGTAACGTTTTCTAGTACTCGATGTTAACAGCCGCCCCAAAAGAATAATGATTGCAGCCTTAAAAAACGAAAGCAAGCGTACATTCACCGGCGCTGCGGCGCATTATATATCCTAGTACTGATTACTGAACGACACGAAAGTCAACAAGCCAGCACCGGCAATCTGCAGGAAGAAGAAGAAGAACCAAATCATCAATGGCGCACGCAAAGGCAGCAGGGCATCTGACGGTGCCGAACGTGCAGGCACTCGCGCAAACTTGGAACGAATCTGGAGAGCACGTGCCTGAACGGTACGTCAGGACGGAGCAGGCCGGCGCCGAGGAGGTCGTCATCGGTGGCGGGATCCCGGTGGTTGATCTCGGCCGGTTGCTCGACCCTCAGTCGTCGGAAGAGGAGCTGCGAAACCTTGGATCTGCCTGTCAACAGGGTTTCTTCCAGGTACAGACACCTGTTTCCACATGCTAGCTTTTACCATTCTTCGTGTTGTCCGTTGAATTATTTTTGGCGTGTCAGTTGTCACTCACAAGCTTAATGGTTTATGTATGCAGATCATCAACCACGGGGTGCCGGATGACGTGATCCACGACATTAGGAGGGACATGACCGAGTTCTTCAAGCTCCCTCTCGAAACCAAAAAGGTGCACGCGCAGCAGCCTGGCTGCGTCGAAGGTTACGGCCAGAACTTCGTCCTCTCCGAGACCCAGAAGCTGGACTGGGCGGACATGATCTACCTCATGCTCCGCCCCGCGGAATCGCGGGACATGAGGTTCTGGCCGGCGCAGCCTCCGTCCTTGAGGGACTCCGTCGACAGGTACTCGACGGAGGTGGCGCATCTGGTGTCCTCCCTGCTGCGATTCATGGCCATGGACATGGGCGTCGAGCCGGAGCGCCTCCTCGATATGTTCGCCGGGGAGCCGCAGACCATGCGGGTCACCTACTACCCGCCGTGCAGGCAAGCCGGCAAGGTGATCGGCCTGTCGCCGCACACCGACGCAGCTGCCATGACGCTGCTGCTCCACATCAACGACGTGCAGGGTCTGCAGATCAGGAGGGACGATGGGAAGTGGCTCGCAGTTGACCCCCTTGACGGCGCACTCATCGTCAGCATTGGAGATACATTTGAGGTAACTTGTTACATGTCATTTAATTTTATTGGTTTTTGGTACTATATGCTTCACTACCGGAAACTGAAATTTTGCCGTGTGCCGCAGGCACACGGCAAAAGCCATTATACACACGGCAAACAAGTTCGCCGTAGGCAGCTCCCGACGAAAGGCTGACGGCAACCAGGCTCGCCGTGTGCCAAAACGTGGGCACACGGTAAACACTTCGCCGTGTGTTTTTTCGGCACACGGCAAAATAAAGCAACAGACGGCGCCGTCAGACGGCGCCTCATTCGTGGGGCCCGATAGTTTGCCGTGTGTACCAGAATGGCACACGGCAAATATTTTTTCAAGATATTAAAAAAAAACCATCAGCCCCTCCAGCCGGCCGCTGCTGCTGGGGCCCATCTGCCCTCGCGGCGCCGCCGCGGCCAGCGTGCCGCGCCGCCCCGTTCGCGTGCAGCCGCGCTACCGTCGGGATCAAGGCCACCGACGAGGCCAGCCAGTCGCAGCCGCACCACGCGCCGCACCACGCACAACATCGGGGGTCGAGGTCGCCGTCGACGACGCGCCGGGGCTCGCGGCCGCGCCGCGCCGGGTGTCGAGGCCGCGCCGCGCCGGAGCTCGTGGTCGTGCCGCGCCGGGGGTCGAGGCCGCGCCGCGCCGCCTCGTCCGCGCGCCGCCGCTGGGAGCCGGGGCCCGCCGAAGCTCGCGGTCGCGCCGCCTCGTCCGTGCGCCGCCGCCGGGAGCCAGGGCCGGCCGGTGCTTGCGGTCGCGCGCGCGCCGCCCGTTCGGGCCCCGCCGCCGGAGGCCGGCCGGAGCTCGCGGCGCAGGTGCTCCCGGTGGTGAGGGAGAGAGAGGACTAGGAGGGAGCCGCGCGGCGCAGGTGCTCCAGGTGGTGAGGGAGAGAGGAACGGGAGAGAGAAAGGTTCGGGAGAGATGCGGGAGAGAAAGGTGAGAGAGAGACCGGTGTGATCCAAGAGAGAAGGAGAGGACCAATAGGAGGCCTCCATTTCAATGTCTAGGATCGGTGACGTGGCACGTGTTTCTTTTGTGGCCATAAAATAATTTTTTAGATAGTTAAATGACTTCAAATGAAAAAGTGTACAACTACAAAATTTTAGAAGTTGTCAATATCTACAACTTTTATATAGAATTTATTTACATCCGAGATCATTTGAAAATTTAAAAATTTTAAAATTTGAAATCAGAAAGCTTATAATGATATTTTAAAGCATTAGACAACTTCAACTAACAAAATTGTCAACTTCAAAGTTGTACATATAGTTGAGCTCTCCAACTTTGGTATAGAACTTATGTACATCCGAGGTCATTTGAAAGTTTTAAAATTTATAATTTCAAATTAGATAATTTAAAATAATATTTTGAAGTATTAAACAATCTCAAATACAAAAGTTGAAAACTACAAAGTCGTAGATCTAATAGAGCTGTATAACTTTGGTATAAAGTTATTTTCCGTATGAGATCATATAAAAAAATTATTTTTAAAACATGTGTCTACTATCCCTGTCTCATACAATCACACATATACTTGTGAGATGTTTCAAGTTTGTAAACATTGTTATGAAAATATGTGCAAAATCTTCTTTTCAAATTTTTATCACATCTCCACATGTCATACCATCACATCATGACAAATTTCATGATTTTCAGACTTCGTTTGAATTTTATAGAATTTAAATACTATTCAGCCCCAAGTCCGTTGTAATATTTGGTGAATATGATTTTTGAAATTTCGTTTCAACTACTAGATAAGGACTCACACTAGCCTAAATATCACGAATATGATTTTTCCACTAACTTTATTATATTATTTCATGCACTTGCAGTTCAAATTTGACTTATACGAAAAATCCTTTGAATGAATAAATTTGTTAAATATAGCAAACAAATTGAGAAATGTATCAAATTGGAATATGCAGTGCCAAGCAATATATGTGGGGTGGAGAAAAAGTTTGGAGGTCAAAAGTGAATATTTTTGTGTTACTTTGCCGTGTGTCGCTTGCAGGCACACGGCAAAGTCACGTGTTTGCCGTGTGCCGTGGAAAGACACACGGCAAACTCATGAATTTGCCGTTGGCACACGGCAAAGCCCTAACGGCCGGCACTTTTCTAACGGTTGTCGCCTGTTTTTAATGTTGCCATGTGTTGAAAAATTGGCACACGACAAAGTCTTTGTTTGCCGTGTGCTTGACCTCGGGCACAAGGCAAAGAGTCTATTTGCCGTGTGTCAATACTTTGCCGTGTGTTTTCAGTTTGGCACATGGCAAAGAAGGTGTCGTGTGCCCGTGAAATTGCACACGGCAAAATTCCAGTTTCCGGTAGTGCTTATCGAAAAGTAAACTGGATACTTGCAGATTCTAAGCAACGGACGGTACCGAAGCGTTGAGCACAGGGCCATGGTGCACCCAGACAAGGAGCGCATCTCGGCGGCGATGTTCCACATGCCGTGTTCCAGCACAACGGTCGGCCCTCTGCCGGAGCTCGTGGAGGGCGGCGCAACTGCGCGGTACAAGTCGGTGGGCTACGCGGAATTTGTAGAGCGCTTCTTCGCGACCAAGATCGATGGGCGAAGGAGCAACCTCGAGTATTACAGGATTTAGTTACTTCTTCCATGTTCGTTCCAAGCAACGCAAAAGGAAGAAATGTTGGGTACAGTGTTATCCGGTTAATGATGTCGATGTGTCCATTTCTACAACCTGTTCGCCTGGCTGCTTTGCAGCAGCTACAGTGTTTCAGTTATTTCTTCAGCAGCTGCTACAGTGTTCGAGGCAGCCGCTACAGTGTTCGCAGCAGCCGCTACAGTGTTCGCAGTTATTTCTTCAGCAGCCGCAGCTGCAGCGCAGCCTGCCGAACAGGCTCCTAATGATTTGTGTTCCGGGCCCTCGAAGCTTATGATGCAAGGATGTTAAATTAAGCACCTTGTGATGCACGATGAAACGAGTTAAGGCTTTACATGATTCATTTCGCAGCCGTCCGTGTCCAGAATATAGTTTTCTGTGAGCATAATGTTTGATCGACGATCGATGAACTTCGGCACTAGAACCAAAAGAGATTTGTTAGTTCTCATTTGACTGAAATTTTATGAAGTAAAAGCTTCCGCTATGTCTTCCAGTGGAAGTTAAACGTCCATCCACATTAGATGGGGAAGAACCGAAGAACATGCTGTCAAAAGCCGACCAGCTAAGACAATAACGTGCTTCTAGATCAGCCGTCTTTAAAAAAAAAAATCAAAGAACCACAATGCCTCGGCACAGACTATAACAAGAAACCAAATTCGAACTCCTGTAGCAATATTGCACAAAAAAGCTGAGATCCGTGACAACTTCTCCGAGGAAAGAGACATTAAAAACGTCACCATCAGTTGATCCTCAGATGAAGGATTTTCACCCGGATGCACATGACTTCGAATGGAATCCAAGCTTGCATGAAGCCTACAAAATGAGGCAAACCACACCACCTCAACTGCAATGGCAGGCCCAGCAAAACCATAACAGATTCCAGTCTCAACATCCTTGCCATCACAGTTGCCGCCGCTGACCTTGTCAACAGCTACTAAATCCCCCATCATCCCACACCTCCCATGCTGTCAGACACGAGAACCTGGTAAAGATGGAGACGTGGAATCTGGAAATTGACCAGATAAGAGTCATAGAATGAGTGTAAGATAGTTAGGAAGCGTAGGCCATGATAACTGAACCACTATTTCTCACTGAAGGACATTGCACCACTGCGCTGACGATTTTAGCCTCTCATAGTTCTAAAAAAAATGGTGCCACAGGGGGAATACCAAGCAGGTTTCTCGTTGGAGTTCAGGCTCATGGCTCAAGTCATATATTGGTACAACTAGGGGGGAACAGGTGCGTTTCAAATGAACAACAGTACACATGCAGAAAGGCAGCCGGCAGTTGTAGCAACGCTGAACCTGAACAGTTGAGTAGCATCAAGCTTGGCCCATCTGCATGAACATTAGCGTCAAGGAGTCAGAATCTGAATCTTTCTTGTTAATTTCAACATCCAGTCAACAGAAAGCATGTTGATTTCATTTCTAAATAAAGGGAATGTTACCACGATGTTGTTGAGGTGGGACCGTGGGAGCCATGTCCGAGTCAGTTTTTTTTTTGGGTGGGTTGGGGGGGAGGGATAGATCAGCTGGCTTATCTGAGTCAGCTATGACGTATATAGAGGATACAAGTAAAATGACAAAGATGGAAATGAACTTTCTAACTGAAGTGTTTTCCAAATTAAGTTTCTTTTGCAAGTAGTTGGGACTGAAAATGAATGGTGAAATCAAAGCACAGTTCCTTTGACAATGTCAGAACTAATGCCATTCCTTATGTGCACTGCAAATTGCGGGGGAAACAACAAAACAGTTACTGAACGAAGCGGCAGTGCAATGGATATCCCACACCTAAAATCCCCCAATACTTCAAAGTGTGTGTTGATCAGATTTTACTCAAAGGATTCCAAAATGGGGTGACATCATAATTCCAATAAAAACAGAAAGCACATAAGCATGCAACAGTAAGTTTGTAACTACCGCTTTTAATATACATGTGATAAAAAATAAAAGGTGAGAAATAAAAAATAAATGCAAATATGCAGCTATATTGGGATGGAACATCGTACCAGATGTTTGGCAATGAGTATTATAGGAAATATTATCTTGTGGCACTACTTGGTTACATAGTGGGAAAGAGATCTTAGCTTGCTGACATGTCAAAAACAGATTTGGTTGTATGCTTGCTTCTGCCAAACTCTAGAAATCATTAGTTCAAGATTCTTCATTTTTCAAATCTTATTCTTGAATAGTATGCAAGTTAAGAGAAAGAACGTTAAGAAACCAAGTTAGAACGAATATTTTCTCTATACCTTGGCATAAGTGCCTTTGAACACATAGTGTTCACCGAATAAAGCCAACAAACTTACGACAATTTGCTGGTTTCAGAATTTTTTAGTGACCAGTAAGTAACCAATCAGTTGCAGACGGGACTATGAAGCCTTTACAATATGTGAAGGGACAAGAGGGCAGTTCAGATTTAATGACCAAAGCTAGCTTACCCATTTTGCGGCATTTATGTTCTTTAATGTCACAAGTGCTGCTTCAGCAAAAGCCTGTGCAGCTTGGGCATCTGCTTCTGCAGCCTCTGCTTCTCTCGCAGCTGCTTCAGCTTCAGCCAGGATAGCCTCTGCCTCTGCGACTGCACGAGCGGCAGCCGCTGCAGCTTCCTCAGGAGTCATGGTTGCCATACGAGCCAATTCCATATCGACTTGAGTCCTCGTGAGGGTTTTATTATCATCACTCGCTAATTTGAGGGACTCTCTTTGTATGTCTTCTAGCAGCAACATTTTGGGACGTCGGCCCTGTGAGTATGGTGAACTAGGTGCTATCCTGTACATCCGATTCACCTGCAATCATCCATCAATTAACATTCTTGAGAGCTCAAGATTCTCCACATGGGTAACTGTATTCTAGTGCCAAGATAACAAATATCTCATTTTCATGGTTTAAGACGGTTCAGTAGTTCAAGAAAATTGAGAACCATGCATATCCTGATTGGCTCAGAATAAAATATTCAGCACTAAATTACAAGTCCTGAATACCAAAGAGCTCAGAGTAAAATAACTGAAAAAGATGTCACCTTCTGGAACACATCTTGATAAACTTTTATATCGTATTTTCAGATATATCATTATGTCATGTCAACTACCAGCTAGATGCAAATTAGGATTCTGAAGATTTCATGAAATGGCTTTATACATTTACTTCATTAAGTGGTGTAGTCAATCAAATTTATGCACGTGTTATCATCCAATACTAGTATTTCACCTTTGAGTTAGTGTTATTGCTCACAAAGCATAGAAACAAAATAGGGGATTAAAAAGGAAAAATTACCTTTATCAATTTCCCACTGGCGACCAGTTCCTTCAGTTTTGCAGACAATAAGTGGTCAAAATCACTAGGTGGCCAATATTGCTCCTATATAAAACCAGTGTAAGAAACTGACTGTGCATGTAGCAAATAAGAGCAAGGATGGCTCAACTCACAAGAACTTTTATTAGAAATCAAGCAAGTCGAAACATGCTGATACAAAATGACACCATAACTCTGCATGAGACACACTGGAACAGCTTGCTTTTCGATTAACTAGAAGAGGGTGAACATAAAGTAGGTTACAGTTCTTGCACAAAAAGGAGGAAATCTTGTGTACCCACTGACCAAACTTGCTTAATTATGGGATTCTACTATCGATGTCTGGTAGCTCCTTTACGGTACAACACAATCAGGTTAGGTATATATGGTGTATCTTTTGTTTCTCGTATGACAATATATTTGCTATTTTGATTAAGTTAGGCATTGTCCTATAAAGTACAACAACAAAAGAGTTCAGTTGTAAACAGAGACACACAAAACACAAGGCTCTAGTACTAGCAAAAAACAAAAACAAATGAGAGATATATACCTCTATGTAATTAGCAATAGTAGTTCTGTGTGAACCAGCGGGCTCATTCAAAATCTTCACAGCTTCCATTATAATATTGTCCAGCCTGCAGGAAATCCATTGAACTAAAGTGAAGCATCCAAAATATTAAATTTCTATTGATCACACAAAGCAAGAAAAGAAAAAAAGGCCAGATGATAAATTAGACTTGATATATATAATTACCTTAACTGAGATTTCTTTGGAATTAAAGGTTTCCACGCTTCACTGGACACCGATGCTATAGGCTCTGCATCAACTGTCTCTTCTTCACCATCTGAGGTAGCTGTGCTGATTGCTGTGGACTGATCATTATTCTTAGGAGCAGCTTTGGTTTTCTTCACAACAGTCTTCGCCTTTTCACGAGAACCCAGTGTAGTGACAATTACATTCATATTGCGCCACTTGTCCTAAGTAGTATTTCGTAGAAAAGAGGGGATGAACATCCAGAGTGAAGATGACATAAATAAATTTAACATCAAATAACACATAATTCAAGAAATATCATAACTAGAATTTTCTTCACTAAATCAAGCTTAGGCAAGTGGAATGAAGTGAATAATTCTAACCTTTATGTCAACATTTGAACGATAGCGTAAAGTGGAACTAAATTCTGGATCTTTCAATATAGTGCGCCAATTTCCAACTCCATGCCTTGCTACCCCGGCTCTAAGAGCAGCCTCTTCGTCAGGAGTCCACCTCTGTTTTGGAACTCCCATGCTTAGGCCTAATCTCCTTGGCAGAATACAGTACGGGCACGAATGAACACTTTTTAACATGAATTCAATCAATTGTAAGATTGTGAATTCTTGGGACAAAACAACTATATATAACCAGTGGTACCATATTAGATTAACAAATAAATATATTTTGACCAATAAAATCCAGCATGTGCACTGTCAGCACAGCTAATAGCAATGAATAGTTCTTTTAATATGTGCCACATTCAGAAAAAAAAATGGCCAAAGCGGCAAACAAGATATACCCAATAACTTTGATATACCAAATAATAGGAGGCTTGTCAGAAAAAAGAAATAGCATCACCGTGCCTAACAAAGTACCTAAGAAAGCATTTGCAGCAACGTATCTCATGGGTCTCTCATCATATATTCTGTAGCATGCATACAAGTCAATGATACTAACTCGAAAATGGCATCTGTAATAAAAGCAAGGCTAAAAATGTGGGCTTGCAAGTTAACTTTTGAACTACTTGCTTGTCACAAAAAGTTTGAACTACGACAAGAAAACATGGCAACTTATGGGTCCAGCCATCTCCCAATCTCAATATGATTGGCTAAAAAATGGTTGTTGGCTAGCCAAACCTAACACAACCCCCTCCACTTTTCTCATCCAGCCATCTTGATACACGAGAAACTTCATGGCATATCAATGATCTCATTCTAAGATACCAAAACAAACCAATAGAATATTGGTGCAAAACTTTAGAAATTTACATGCTGGTGCCAATAACAATGCCAAGCGAACCGGAAAAGGAAGTACAGCATAATACCCGGAGCCTTGTCAGAAATAAGAAATAGCATCATCGTGCCTCTTTTTACATGAGAAACTCAACGAAGTTCTAATATTCTTGAAATACACATGAAAATACATTGCTTCCTTGAAGCTTAGATTTAGTTTATGTATCGTGTAAGAAACTCAGTAATATGAACGCAATAAAACCTATTTGACTCATTAATCACCAAAACATGAAAATGGTTTTCTTACATCTTTTTTTTTTCTCGAATACGCAGGAGAGGTGGGTTTTCTTACATCTGAGTAGTCTGAGTATGACTGCACACACACGGTGGTCTAAGTGCCAACAAAATCGATCCTACCAACCAGACTAGTGTCAAAAAACCATGTGTAACGCACCTCCCTGGTTCTGTTCTAGAATTCAATCAAACCTAAATGTGAAAGGTAATGCTGAAATAGAATGAGATATGGACACTGGAAGTTGGAACTTGATACCTAAAGACGTTGCACTTGATATCAGAAACAATAGAATATGGCTTCAGACTACTGAACTTAACTGACTTTAGCACTTGATACTGCATAAAAAACAATGGCAGCAGAGAAGATATACATCACAATAATGGCAAAACCTATACATATCTGGAGACTAAACATCAATGGAGCCGATCTAGCGTCAGGCAGGGTATTCCCTTGAACGCTCAATCCTTGGATTTGGTCGCTCACAAAGCAGGCAAGAGACAAGCCTCCCAAAACGAAATGCATTCAAGCAAGTTAGGGATCCTTACCAACGGAACAGAACGACCAAATCGGATCGACGCGTAGGCGGGGAAGTGCGACTAGCTGCCTGCCGTTCTCCAGCGGAGACACCGGAGTGTGTCGGCTGCCGTTCTTCTTCCGCTGGAAGGACTGAAGGAGGCAGGACGTTCGCCACGCCTCTCCGGATGGCCGAAGGGAAGATTTTCTTTTTGTTTTCCTTTTTGTTTTATCTTCGAGTCAGCCCAGTAATTTTGGACCGATGGGAGCCCAATGAGATGACTGATGAGGCCCGAACGCCGGTGGATCCTATATGTAGGGCGGGCTATGGTTAAGTTTTGATAGAACAGTGTTTGAGATTCGTGCAACGACTCAGATTCGCGTAGGTGGAGAAGGAGATGTTTGAGAAGCTGCCACGTGTCGCTCTCTGATTGGGGCGGGTGGGAGGTGGGAGAAAAAGAAACGAATTTCAAACTTTAAACGTATTTTTCTCCTAAACTGTAAGTCCGTTTCCGAATTCGTTTGAACCTACGTGTTTGTTACAATTAATTCTACAAAATGAGATCTAATATGAATATTTTTGAATTTTTTAAAATTTAAAATTTTCGTCAACATTTTAAATATACTATGTCAACATTTTGTTTATACTATGTTAACATTTTTTTTGTTTGTGGTCAACATTTTTTATAAAAATGTTGATTTTATTGTAAAAATATTGAAATAGAACTACAAAAATGTTGACTCTTCTGTTTCAAAATGTTGACGCTCTGACTTGGGCTGGGCTGTTCAGATTTAGTGGGCTATTGGGCTAATCTATTGTATGTTAACCATACGACGCCTGCATATAGGAGGTCCCCCGAACGCCAAGATAATTACAACTAAACACTTTTTCAAAAAAAAAAGTGTACTGTCATCACTTTTTTTTTGTTTCTAAAAAAAAACTAAACACTTATTCTCAAAAAAAAAACTAAACACTTTTTCAGGCAGGCTCCCTAAAATAACTACTAATAAAATTATTTATTTCCACGGCAATCAAATAAATATTGTATACGTTCCTAAAAAAAATGTTGTATATGAGATTTTTTTTTTGCGAAAAGAGAATTCATTGATATTATAGCAAATTACATTCCTAATTACAAAATCAACCCAGACAACTCCATTGATGGGACACTAGAAAACTTCCGCCAATTTCACTATCTAGGATTACCATCTTGTACGGATATGCCACGGACGAGAACTCCGATCTATGGTCATTTCACTATCCACCACCATCATTTTTATCTCCGACGGAGGAAAACCGAAACCTATCCATTGCGCAAAAGAGGAGTAAACTCCATTGCGCAAAAGAGGAGTAGACTGCTTACCTTTCACATGCAAACACGATGCCGTCGATGAGCCTCTCTTGTCGAACCCATCCTTGCCTCCTTCACCATATTTTATTGATACGATTTGTGAAGACACTATATAGCATCAAGGAACTAATATTGCAACTACATACAAATAGTATAACTTATTATTTCCGTTGTTTTATTGTACCAGATTTCTTGTCCCGATAACAACAACATGAAAGTGACATTGATAAAATTGTTTATAAGGGCAAAAGTTTCCCACTCACCATTTACTAGTTCACTGTAAATTCTGAATTAATGCTCCAAGTTGTCTGATGCTCAAAGCGCCGAGATGTTCGTCGCCGGCCGGAAGCAGGGATCCCAGTGGTCGATCTCGGCAGGTTGCTCGATCCGGCCGGCCGTTGTCGACGTCCTCGGAGGAGCTCGCGAACCTCGGCGCTGCCTGCCAGCACTGGGGTTTCTTTTCTTCCAGGTACACATGAATGGTTGTTTGACCAGCTTTTATCGTGTTACTATAAGCTTTCAGGCCCCGTTTGGAACTTGAGGACGAAGTTTTTTCTCTTCTTTTTGCGATGATCTAATCTAACTGATTGTTCAAAAATGATCTAATCTAACTGATGCTCTGTGAAAGATCTGCGAAACTGAATCCAGTAAAAAACTCCTGGGCTCCAAACATAACTATTGCTGGTGCGTTACTCTGATCAAGCTTCATGCATGCAGCTCATCAACCACAGTGCGCCAGATGAGGTCGCCGATGTTGACATACTCGAGGTAATACAAAAGAAGAAAAATGATGCATGAGCAATAAACTACTTCATACTCCCTCTGTTCACAATATAAGTATCTGAAACATAATTGGTCGGATCAGCCAACCTACACTCTTTTCTGCAGTTTCAATTCATTACGTTTGGTTTGGGCAACTTTTAATACATGACCTCCCAAAAAATAAATGAATTTGTCGTGCAGGATACAGTGAATGTTCACGCTTTGTCGCAGTCTTAAACATCATATGAAATTCTTGTGTTCCAAATAAAACACGTTCACTATACTCCTACTAGGTTATAGGATGACTGTAACAGGATTAACGCATACTAATATACCAATTTGCATTTCATTCTAGAGTATTTAGTCACGTTTCGTTTAAGAAATAGGATAATCACACAGTTATACCGAATGAAGAATCCCCTGTACCTGTTTTCTATGGCATTGGAATATCCATACGTTTGAATGTGTAGAAGATTTTGAAAGGAAAAGGCGAAAAAAATGCAAACGCATTTGACTTAATGTTACTAGGCAAACGCAAGATCTGAAATATGGAGAATATCTCCAGGGTTACAAGGCCTTACAGTATCACCGTATAACTTTTGCACCTTGAAATACGCATAAAAATTCCCAACAAATGTGCGATTGGATTGAGCATGTCATCATATAGCTTTATATATAAAAAAAATGAGGCGTTACAAGTCCATGCGAGCTCATTAAAGAACACAAACAACATCATCAGTATAGCACCCTAAACAAGGGTGCCGCTCAGATAGAAGAATACTAGCTACTTTCTCAACCAAGTGGTTCACCTAGGATTAAAGTTATAAGGGAAAAAAGTAAAGAAAAAAATGCAAATTCAGTTATCCTGATATATATTTGGGCACTTAACTTAGATGAAATAGAAATCAGTTAGCTAACATTGCAAATTCCTAAATCAGCTCCATGAATGAGATCCATATGGCAATCCACCTCCATGTCAAATGGATCATGAGTGGTGAACTCAACGAGGACACCAAAGACAATTTTACTAAGATGCAAAATTCATCTGTGTTTAGCAAACACACATCAGATCAAGGAGGAAACTCATTTCTAAACAATTAAAACATGATATATATAAACAATCCAGTAACATTTTAGTAAAATTTGGAAATTACTATCTAGTTCTCAATAAATGCACTCACTTAAGCATGACTGAGACATGATAATATAAAAAATATAAATATTTTAGTAAATGCTTTTGCAAATCATGGAACTCACTACAGCATATATATAGGTCACTTTTTTCCTTTTTTGTTAGAACTAGTGTGAAATACAAAATGAATAGGTCGGATAAAGAGCTAACAAGGAAATACATGGGAGTGAAAATCAATTAGTATTTTATTTCCCTCTGGAGCAAGATGACTTTTCTGAATTTTGGCACTATCTATATCATAAACAAGCAATCAATTTAAAAAATCACGAATAGAAAAAATAAATTTTCATAAAATTTAAATTATGAGGACATGAAAAGAATATATGCATGCACTAAGAATACCCTACATGATTTCCATGAATGCTTCGTAAAATCAATGCCGTAGAAAATGAGCTTTTAACTAAGCATAAAAGATCAAAATTACTTTATGAGCCCAGGAAATAAGAAGCAAATGGCGTGATATACTATCCGATTGACACCAGGCAGATGCGCATATGGATCCTTCTAGCCCTTATTAGGTGAGAGATCGTCCTCAGGTAGATTTCTTCCAGGCTTGAACAAAGAACAGATCAAACCTTCACCGAATATATTACATATTTTATGCCCTCACCTAATACATTACCAGAATGAAACTTACATTGACCACTGTTTTACCCCCTCCGCTTTTCACTGTCATTGTTGGAGTATCCCATTTCTTCTTTTGCAGAGAGAAGTGTGCACAAAGGAGTAGCTTGTGTATGATAAATAATATTAACTAACATACTCGCTTCATCCTAATATTTGTTATTTTTATAGTTTCCTAAGTCAATCTATCTTAAGTCCTAACAAGCTCACAGAAGAGTACCAATGTTCAAGATGCCAAATTAGTATCATTAGATTCTTAATGCATATATTTTGGTAGTTAACTTATTTGGTGTTGTATTTATTAGAAATCCTCTATAAAACTGGTCAAGCTTAAAATAGATTGATTTAGAACAATACTACAAATCAACTTATTTTGGGGACAGGAGTATTTTGATTCATGCACCACATGAGTTCTAAAAGGACCATAAGAAACCTTTCCTTAGTTAATATTCTGTTACATGTGTAGAGTTGAAAATATGGTCAGCAGCTTGTTACTTTATTTTTTGTCTTATCCAAGACAAAGTAAAACTTGAAACATAACTTTAATGTTTGTCATCCATAGCAAATGAACTTCCTTAACTGATCAGTAGATCTTAAGTAACCCTCTTTCATTTTTTACAGAGTGCTGCAAGGCAAACAGAGCTAAGACTAGCATGTCAAACAAGTAGGCAAAGTCAAAAGTCGTGAGCCAGTTTGGTACCACAACTGAATTTTCTTGTGACAATTGTATATGACCATTTCTATAGCTTTATGCTTTAGCTGCATATATACCAGGGTGGCATTACAGTTGCAGGTTGCAACCTAAGACTTCTAAAGAGCTAGATTGAACTAACGTGGTCCAAGGGTAAGCCTATATGGCATCCAAACTATTCTCCAAATCCTTCATAGCCTTCTACCGCTTTGCTCGTCGGAGGCTAGGGAATCCATCAGGCCACAACCACCACCGGCGAAGCACAAGTGGGATAGAAACATGTCCTAAGATCATCCACAGTTGCCCACTGGTCTCACATGATGATGACCACCTTCAAAAGCAAGTTCTAATCCTAGATATTGAAGGAGGACTACTAAGGTCTCCATCTACCTTCGCTTATTTCATGCTTGTTGCAATAGAGGCTGGCAGTTTCCTGAGAGGTTTCATCCTACTGTGCCTCTACCCTTTGCTATGTTGCTTGACACAAGAAGTACAATCAAAGATCATGGTCATGGTGTGCTTCATGGGGTTAACTGAGGAGAAGGTGATGAGGGTCGCTAAGGCAACGTTGCCGAAGCATTTCCTAGAGGATGTAGGGAGGGAAGGGCTTCAGGTGGTGAAAGGGGTCAAGAGGGTGGTAGGATTCAGTAGAATGATCCCTAGGGTTATGATGGAACCCTTCCTGAGGGAGTATGTAGGGTTAGAGATGGTGGTGGGCAGGGAGGTGAAGATGGTGAGAGGGCGTTATGCTGGCCTGTTGGAAAAGGAGAGCGAAGGAAGGTTAGAGTTTGCAGAGATCGAAGGGACAGAGATGATATGGTTTGGAAGCAGCTCAAACTATTACAGTCATGATCATCACCGTATCTTCTCTTGTTGCAAGGTTAGATGTTTAACATAAATTTGATTTCGCCATGTTTTGCTTGTAGCATCGAAGTCTCCCATCATGTGCCACAAGTGATAGGGCTGTCAGTCATTCTCAGGGTGTTTCTTAGTTTTTTTTCCTTCTTAATTGCTTCTTCACTCATAGATTTAACTCCTGTTTTGGGCCAATTAATTCATATGATAACAAATTGAGCATACAATTATTATGTTCATAAGCTGATACAGGCGAGTTTGAATAGTTGATATCTCCCATGCATGTGCTATGCAGTATCCGCAAATCAATCATAAAAACCACAAATACGATATGGTTAAGGTTATCTAGGTTTGACATCATGCCAATTCAAGCAAGAAATCAATTATATAAATAAGTAACGCATAGTAATACTCCTGTTCACAGGAACTTTAAGTTTTGCATGAACTCTAGGAAAGCTCGTAATGGAGAGGGCAACCAGCCATGCGCTAGAAATAATATAACTGAACCTAAAGGTAGCCATTCGCATTGTACGGGTTCAAAGCCACGTAACATGCATCTCAGTGTAGTACTTATCCTTTTTTTTAAGTATCACCTTGAAATAAACATGCGTCTAGTGGAGGGACCACGAGACATGCATCCCTGCAGGACTTATCTTTCTTAATGCGGCAAACCTCTCCATCATACATGGGACATCTTACTTACACAGGTTAGATATGCATTTTTATAATACTGGTGGTAGTTGAAGCCTTGATAAGTACCAAAACAAATCCCATCCACTAGTATCAACGTTTGGAGCATGTGCCTTAGTAACAGAGAAGAAACCTTGAGATGGTGCAGAAAGGTGACGTAGCTAAAGACGTCTACACTTGAACTGAAATGACTAGACAATACAGTATGTCTAGTTCAAGTTCCTTACCTTTGCAAATATTTAGACAATTAGACTTCATGAAAGGGGCAGCTCAACACAAGACGACAATATATATGTAATATAATGGCTCAAGACCAGATCATGAAAAGGTGATGCGCCACAAAGGAGTCATTCTGATATCTGATTATACCCAAACGACCACATGACCCTGCTCCAAAGCAAAACCGTATCATTAGCTGTATATGATTCTTGCCACTGAATCCTTTACCTATGACGGTCCATGCATGTATGAGAAAACATTAGCCGTAAAGGAAAAAAATATATACATATAAATATTTGAATTCAGGGGTCTGATTTGAAGTTTTCAATACTCATGAAGTAGTCACCATGGATGCTTTAAACTCAAAATACTTTTATTTCAAAATCAACAGAGTGCGCCTCTTAGTTAGTGATGATATTGAACAACTTTGAAGTCTGGAGATCAACTCAAAACATTGTACTGGTTCAGATAGCTCACCTAGAAATTTATCTGTTGTAAAAAGGAAGTTGTGCAACCCTAAGGCTCCTTTTGTTCTATAGTCACAAGCTCTTTACATGACTTTTTACAAAACCAGCTTATTAAAAGTGGGCTACAACTTTAATTTAGCTTTGCTTCTCACTTGCAGGAAATTTACTTGGTAACCTCAGAACAAAAGAGAAAATGGTCACCCTTGCAAAGAGACCAGTACCCCAGGCCCTTGATCTTCCATGATGGCAGGCTAGCCTTCAGGCCTACCCCCGAAGCCACTCTAGCTATGTTCATGTGGCTCCCATTTGCTATTCTCCTCACAATCCTCCGAACACTCCTCTTTGTGAATCTTCCATATTCTATTTCTGTCCCTATTGGGTCTGCCACTGGAGTCACAACGCGGGTCATGAACTCCCCGGTCTCCGCCAATGGTCCGGCAAGCTCTGAAGAACTTGCCCAAACCAACCGACAGGGCCGCCTGTATGTGTGCAACCACCGCACACTCCTTGACCCAGTTTACATCTCAGCAACGCTGAACAAGCAAGTATCAGCCGTAACATACAGCGTCAGCCGTTTCAGCGAGCTACTGTCACCAATCCGAACAGTTCGGCTGACCAGACACCGGGAAGAGGACCGGAGGAGGATGGAGAAGTCACTGAAGCAGGGGGATCTGGTCGTTTGCCCTGAGGGGACCACATGCCGGGAACCATACCTGCTCCGATTCAGCCCACTGTTCGTGGAGCTCGTCAACGAGATCTACCCAGTAGCTCTGGTCAATTGGTCCAGAATGTTCTATGGCACGTCTACTGGCAAGTCCAAGTACCTGGACCATTTCTACTACTTCATGAACCCGCATCCGGCGTACATTGTTGTGTTCATGGACAAGATGCCAACCAGTATTGTCATCGATGGCAGAAAATGTGAGAGCTACGAGGTGGCAAACTTGGTGCAGTGTGAGATTGGTAGGGTTCTTGGATTTGAACCCACTATGCTCACTCGCAAGGATAAGTACCTAATGCTAGCAGGAAATGAAGGGGTTGTGGATGCAAAGCAGTAATGTGTGTGTGTCAGCAGATTAAGAATATATCACAGTGCTGGTGCTTGATGGTTATATAACTTTCTAGCTGAATGTTGATATACTGTTTACAATTATACATGCATCCTCACTTAAGTATCAGCTGGTCAGTCTGTTTTCGATGTATATCACTGGGGCTTGGTTGTTCTGTATATGTGCATAATGAGTTAAAGAAAGTTAATCCCATATTATTTGGACCTTTTGGAGTGACATAACTACCTTTCGTTGGATAATTGAGGAGATTTTAGGTTGTTTAATTTCTCTACAAATGCATAACATCAGGTAATCCCATATTATTCGGACTTTTGGAGTGCTATAGTTACCTTTCTTGGAAAATTGAGAAATCTATTCATGTAAGAGAAGCATAGGCTGGTCTCGATATTATGTATCACATCATTCTTTCCTATTGTAAAAAATCTGGCTTTTTTAGTGTTTGTTTCGTCCCTAATTCAAATCAAGAAGGTAAGGCATTGAGTGCATTCTAACAGCGAAATAGAGCATACAGAATCGATAACATTACATATCTATTATGCATAAAATGGAACTTCAAACATATATATCCTGCTTATCGAGTAACTCATGATTTGTAGGTTCAATGTCATCACAGACATTTGGGAAAAAGCATCAATGCAGCAAGTGTTAATGCCTTCCAGATTGCAGCCATTTTACCTGATTGCCAAAAAAAAGTCACTGGTAGTATATTTGAAACCAGAGCCGGCACTATAATAAAACCAGTATTCCAAGTGAAAAGACCAGATCATTAGAAAATAACTCATAAAAGATGCAAGTATATCGAGCCCCGATGATTCAGAGCTATTCAACTGGACAACATTAAACCAATAAAAATTGTGACCAAGAATAAGACGAAGCCCAGTAACGTAAACTGGTACAGGTGAGATTGAAGCAGTATGAAAACCAAGCTGTTTTGCCACCATCAACAATACAGATTTTGTGTTATGGGAAGACAAATAGTACAAGCAGTACTACTGTAGCATCTGCGATTCATCTGGCACCACCTGCAGTGAGGATGGTTTCTTCCCAGTCAAGATATCTATTTCCTAAATAGTTTGATTAATTTCCTAGGATAGAGGATTGATTGCTTAGCATATTATCTATCGGTAGGACATTATTATTAGATTAATCCTACTTTTTGTTGTTAAGAGAGTCTTCAATATAAGGATGCCTACTGTAAATGTTATTCTCCAGCAAAGAAGAAATAAACTCATTCTCACCTATAATCTCTTCATCCATCAAGAACAAAGATGTTGGATGGCCATCCACCCCGCAGCTCATCCATTATAGTCTAAAGGTCGTAACATTTTGAACTAATTGATAGTACAGTCATGAATTTATTGGAAAATATAAGGTTTTCTAGCAAATCATGGTACAAAATCAAGAAAACGTCAAAATGACACTACTGGTAAATATTGCATACTTTGTTATGTTTTTTTTTTCCAAATTCTGTCATCCGTCCAGAATTCCATTTTGCGATCAAAACAATTGATATAAATTAGAAAGGGTGCAGATTCGAAGAGCAGACCTGTTGCAGTGGTGGAGTGTCTCTGCTTGTGTCGGGACGTCGTGGGTTCAAATTAGCCTCGCTGCAGAAAGAAGTGGTACTGCTGCCTAGAAATAATCCCCTAGACCCCACAATGTGTAGGAGCCTTTGGCACCAGGTACACCTTTAGAAAGGGAACATATCTAAACAAGATGAAGTAATTTGGAACCTTAATCAAATTTACTTCAAAATGCACCATGTTCTCTTCTGGAAGTTTTAGATATGTAATGCCCTGTAAAGGTAATAGCTGCATCTCAGCATTAGCTATGACAGCATATTTAGTTATTTACCGGGATCAACAAAAAAAAATATAACACATAGGAGGCCGAAACCACAAGGTACAAATAGTGAAATACACAGCTCATGAATATTTGGTAATTTAATTTAAGTTTATTCAGTATAAAGGTTATAATATTGTAGTCAGATGAGTGTCTGCTGGGGCAAGCTTTGTATACAATGTTCCACCCCTTTCACTATTATGTCACCCTTCAACCATCCACTAAGAACTGTAAAAGCTATGATGTAATCTAGGAACTACAATACTTCCAATGTGGAGTTGTAAGATTCCTCTCAAAGCCATAAACTAACAAAATTTCACCAATAGATTTAATGGCAGCTCCATAAGAATATTCATTGTAAATTTGAAGTTATTGCCTTCTATAAACTGTGTTATTTCTATATTCTGGAATAGTAACAAAAACAACAACTGTTTAGTTACACAGATAATAATCCGTACGACAGATTGTTGTTAACGATTCAATCTGACTACTTGACTGGATTCCAGAGCACAGTAGAAATGGCCAAAGATGCATATTGATTATATACAATTTTTATCCAATTCTATCATATTTTTTATTTTACGCAGACAATTTGTTTAGGTTTGGATAGGTACCGTGAAGAAAGACCTAAAGGACTGGAATATTGCTGAGGAGCTAGCCATGGATAGGAGAGAGTGGAAGCAAGCAATCCATGTGCCGGAAACTTGATTTCCCCCTTTTTTTAACCCTTTGGTTTTTTTTTCTTTTTTTTTTTTTTACCCTCTTCTTTCTCTCTTCTTTCTCCTTTCCCCTGTTTTGCCCTTTCTTTTTTGGTTAGTTCGCATCTCTTGTTGGTTTAGCCTCTCTTGTCGGTTCCTGCAGGTTTCAGCTCTAGCCTACCCCAACTTGCTTGGGATAAAAAGGCTTTGTTGTTGTTGTTGTTGGATAGGTACCGTGAATACTGAAAGCTCCAGCATCAATTCTGCAGTATTGGACTTCAATAACAGCTGAACCACTCAAGTACAAATGAATCATGGAACTCTGCAAATATTGACAGCAGAATCATTTCCACCTTCATCCATGTGGTTAACCAACATCTGCAGTACCTCATCCGCCAAACTAACTTGAGGGCTGGAACTATCAGCTGTGCTAAAGCTATAAATCTTATTCATTACTTCTATCCAACTAATTCCGACCTCTTTCCTGCTACCTTTGTCCCTCAACAACCTTCTTGTCAAAGCATAATCACCCCATTTGCTATCTGCAGCATATATGTTTGCAAGCAGGATGTACGTCTTCGCTCCACCAGGGTTAATCTCAATAATTTTGTTTGCAGCTAATCGGGCCAGGTCCACATTCTTGTGCATCTTGCAAGCACCAAGCAGTGCTCCCCAGACAGATTCATCAGGAGCAAATGGCATTGTATCAACAAGGTCAAAGGCTTCTCTGAGCCTCCCTGCACGAGCAAGAAGATTGGTCACACAACCATAAATCTCCTTGTTAGGCTGCATATTATAGTCGAGTATCATTGACCTGAAAATTTTCCATCCTTCATCTACTAAACCAGCGTGGCTGCAAGCACTAATGAGACCCATGAACACCACACGATCCGGATAAACCCCAGATTTGACCATGGAATTGAAAAGCTCAATGGCCTCATTCACATACCCATTCATCCCATACCCACTAATCATCGATGTCCACGATAATATATCCTTGTAACTCATCATGCAGAATACCTTCTTAGCTTTTGATATGCATCCACACTTGGAGTACATGTCCACAAGTGCATTTGAAATTTTCAGGTCCTCGCCATAATTTCTCCGAAGAACAGAACCATGGACCTGCTGGCCACATCGTAAAGCTGCAAGACCAGCACATGCTGATGTAATGCTAGTTAGAGTCAAGAAATTTGGCTCAATATCCATGCCAAGAAACAGCTGCAAGGACATTAGCGGATCATGTCTGCTAGATCCAGCAATAATGGTATTCCAGGTGACCAAGTTTCTTTCAGGCATTTCATCAAAAAACCTCCATGCATCCAACATGCTTGCACAAGTGCAGTACATATCAACCAGAGAATTAGCAACGGCAAAGTTCCCTTCGAGAGCCTTTTTTATGGACAGTGCGTGAAGTTGCTGTCCAACACATAGGTTGACTGCTGAAGTACATGAATGGATTGCAATAGAGCAGGTGAAAGGACTCAGCTCAATACAATCCTGCACTGCAGAAACAGCAGCTAATGTCTTACTGAAAACAAAGTATATTCTATATAGGAAATAAACATAAAAGCTATAGCAAGAACTCCATGAGCAAGTCTGACAAGATGGCATTTCCTGATAGATGAACTAATGCATAAATAATGTGGTGAATTCAGAGAAGCTTGATAAGTGAATATTGTCATATCATGATCAATTGCTACGTGCACTTTAAACTTCTTGCGCCGTGCAAGAACTTTGAACTCACCTAATGTAAGCCTTAAGCTAAATTTTATAAACTGTAGATATGGTTCCTCTGCAATCTGCTCTATAATATGAAAGCTAAAAGAATCTTTTGAGCAGTTTATGCGCAAACACAATTTCGTTGCGAAATGGGAAACTTCCTACTTCAATTTACTGGAACACGCAGTGGGAAATGGTGATAAGAGTAGCAGAGACGGCACTTATATACAATATATAAACAAGTTTAAGAATTAAGAGGTATCTGCACCTGAATCATCTGTTGGAACAAATGTAGCCCCGTGCTCTCCTGTCCCCAACGAGCGTAACCGGCGATCATCGAAGTCCACGACGCGACCGTCCGCCCTCCCCGCAGCGCATCGAACAGCCTCCTGGCGTCCATGAGACCCTCCTCACACGACGCGTACGCGTCGACGAGCGCGTTCACGACGTACGGCATGTGGTCCACGCCCCGCCGCACCGCGACGGCGTGGACCGACGCCCCGCAGCGGTGCACGGCAGCGCCGCCGCCGCCGCGGCACGCGGTGAGGACGCTGGACAGCGTGAACTCGTTGGGAGCCACACCAGCCGCGGCCATGCGCCGGAAGACGTCGAGCGCCTCGCGGTGGTGGCCGTTGGAGGCGTAGCCGGAGAGCATGGCCGTCCACGCCACGACGTCCCGCTCGGGCATTTCGTCGAACAAGGCGCGGGCGTGGCGGACGGCCCCGCGCGAGCACAGCGATCTGATGAGAGTGGTCGCGTGCTTCTGCGCCATGGGCTTCCGCGTGCTTCTGCGACGTGGGCCCGGTTTGGCACTTTAGCGGTTCATCGGTTTTATTTATTATTATTATTATTTTCTTTTTAAGGGAGGTCGTAGTAGAGGTTTGTGTTCTTTCTTTTTGGGGACATCAACGTGCTGTATCTTGCCTCTGCGATATTACGGGAGGCTTCCTGTAATTTGTCTTCTCAGTTGCGGACTCTAAATCTATAGTTAAATTCAAATTTGACTATACAAATAAGTTCCGCGAAGGGAATGTTTTGGTTCCATATACATTGTACAAGACGACTTGAACACTGAACGCTAAATGAAGACGTGATCAAAGAACGGTCATTTTTTTATGTTTTATTGGTTTGCAGTACTCCCTCCGTCCCAAAATAGTTGTCACTGGACATCATGTTTGACTCTTCCTCTTATTTAAAAAATTATTTAAATATAAAAATAAATATGTCATGATTAAAATATATTCAATGATAAAACAAATTGTAAAAAAATAAATAAAATTTGCGCAAAAAATTTGAATATGACGAGCAGTCAAAAAAGTCAACAGCGACATCTATTTTGGGACAGAGGGAGTAGCACATATAGGTTGTCCTATGACTCATTGACTATGAGCGATAGATTAGAATGTTTTTTTGACGAAAGATAGATTATTAGAATGTTGACACTACTAATGTGTTTGGCAATTGGGAAATGTGGAGTGGGATAGGGATTGAGAAATGGTCTTTGAGGCAATGAAGGGTTGAGATTTGCTATGATGAAGAAATGAAGGGTATAGATTTTCCATCCCATTTTCCAATCCCAATCCCAAACCTCATTTCCAAGAATCCAAACACCACCTACTTGTCAAGTCGGCGGTGTCAAAAAAGGAATGGATTCGAACCGTGTTTGGCTCAAGCCATGAGCATGATCCTGAGTGCGGCGGGTTAAGTGCATCGCAGCCATTAGGTCCAAGGTCGGACGGCCAGGATGGTACCTTTTCGTATGCGCGTTTATTAACTTTCGGTGGTCCGGAGGACGCTTAGATTAAAGCAAGTGATTAATTAGTTAGAGTATGCAAAGAACAAGATGGCCGGGCATCAAGCACGTGGGGCCAGAGTGGTTGCCTACGTCAGCTGGTCTTCACGTGGACCGCAGCCCGTTGACGACATGCGCGATCGGTGTCTGACCAGGTCATGGAAGGCAGCAGGTTTGACTTGTCTAGCTGTTCGTTTTCTCCGCCCAAAATTTTAGCTCTGTCATATTAAAAAAAATCTTACCATTTGAGAGTATTTCGATTACTCTAATGAGAAAACTTTTTTGACAGATGGGTGCTAATTACGAGATGCATCTAATAAGCTTAATTAATCTATGTTTTGCTACAGTGATGTTACAGTAACCATCTGTTAATCACGGCTTAATTATTCTCATTAGATTTGTCTCGCGAATTAGTCTAGAGGTTCTGCAATTAATTTTGTAATTAGACTTTATCTAATACTCTTAAATAGTAAGATTCTCTTTGATGGGACAAGGCTAAAGTTTAGAAAAAAACAAACACCCGAAAAGCACGTGCTAAGATCTACCCCTCCAGCCTAACGGCGGCTGATGGAGGAGCAGAGTAGCCAAAAATTTTTTTAAAAAAAACACAACACTCATATACACGTACGAGTAGCCATTTTATATGAACATACGTACATACACAATACCATTACAAGCGCTAAAGGCGAACTGGGTCGGCTAATGTTGAGATTCACGAAGTCGCCACAGATGTCTCGTTGTCGGCGAGGACATCGACCTAGCACCGAAAAAATAACTAATTGTAAATGTAACACCGTATTAAGTCTAAGGCTTGAACCCGGTGAGTTGGTTTCACAACAAAAACTAACCAACTGAGTTACTCTCTCAATTCTTAGAGACAGCAAAAAGCGTAATGTCGCACGAAATTGATGAGGAAAGAAACAAAGGAAGTTTTTGTTGCTTTCAATTCTTAGAGACAACAAAAATAAAGATAAATCAACCAAATAAATATTTTGCTGCTTATGTTACACTCTTAAAAAAAGGATAAAATAAAACATGTTGTTAGGTCTATAGTCTAGGTGAAAGTTTCATAAAATTGCTCTTCACTTATTCCTTTCATTATTTTGTATCAATTAACATGATGGAGTGTGCGCTATCAAGGAGGACATTAGTTCTGGGAAGATATGAGAGCATATAGAAAGTATGGCAAAAGTTAATGTTTATTAACCTGAAATATGCTTACATTAAATCAGTGGTTTAATATCATTTTTTTTCTTCCTCCCTCATGAACTGTAGAGAGCTAGTATCACTCATATATATACGAGGTGTGCATCTTGCATCTGACAGATGCCCCTACCCATAGAGGACGGTTACTGTGTGCATATATAATCGTGCTAAGAAAGTTGCAAGCTTTTTCTCTAGTCTGTACGTATGAGAAACTTTGCAACCTGTCAGGCTGTAACAACTTTTTTGGGTCAAAACTATGTGTTGTTTCATGCTCCAATGAATAGAAACTGTTTCAGAATTTCTGTTTATGGGTTATAACCGTGTTGATACAATTAATGGTTAATCAAGGCAATTAATCCTACAAATAGCTTTGGTCATTCATGGGAACATAAGTGGTAGCATAAATACATCAGCATAACTGTTGTCGCCAGATGTCGTCCAAACTCCAGAAGTTGTCCACGGTTTCGCCCAAGCCAAAGTGCTGCAGGCAGGTGGAATCGGCGTCGTCCTGGCTTGTGGCGCGGGCAAGAAGGTCCGACCAGCTCCCGTCGAACATGTCAACACCGCTCGTCGCGCTCGAGCTGCCGTATTGGCATTCCTCCGTCGACGACGACGACCAACCTGCCAAAGAGCAGGCCATGATCGGACTGCTCGTCTGGAACGGAGCAACATTGGACGAGTCCGACGACGACGGCCCGGTGGTCACGCAGGACGTGTCCGGCGACGCGCAGTTGCTTTGGCACGGCACCGGTGGGGGTAGGGACGGCGGCGCGGCAGCGGCGTTCGTCGTCGTCGCGACGTCTACGACGGCTGCCTCGGCGTCGGCGTCGGCGTGGATCCTCTCGAGGAGGCGCGGCATCCAGAGGCGCCTGACGACGTCGTGGAAGCGGGCGCTGGCGACGTCGCAGCCGAGCTGCTTGGCGTGCTTCTGCACGCGCGTCCGCCAGTAGTTCTTGACCTCGTTGTCGGTGCGGCCGGGGAGGTGCGCGGCGATCCGGGACCAGCGGTTGCCCCAGCGGACGTGGAGGTCGAGGATGAGCAGCTGCTCCCGCGGGGTGAACCCCCCGCGCCGCACGCCGGGGCGGAGGTAGTTGAGCCACCGGAGGCGGCAGCTCTTGCCCGTGCGCCGCAGCCCCGCCGCAGCCGCCAGCTCGTTCCACCGGCCCTCGCCGTGCGCCGCCACGTAGCGCGCCAGGGCCTCGTCCTCCTCCGCCGTCCACGGGCCCCGACGCAGATCCGCCGCGTCGTCCTGATCCGCGGCTGTTGAGGAGGATGACGACCAGTCGCACTGCTGAGCCATCCACAGCGCGTCCATCGATCGATCTTGGGTCGAGGCAGGCTAGCTAGCTAGAGCGAGGGAGTGAGCTCGAGCTGGTGGAGTGGTCGGCGAATGCTGCGATTGGATCGAGTTGTTGGTGTCGGATGTGTCGAGGCGGCTGGTCCGATGAAGAGAGGAGGGGCCGCGTGGGGTGGCGCTTATATAGTGGCGAATTGAGGCGCGTGGTGGAGTGGTCAAACGGGGAATAATCCGGCATGTGGCCGCAATAGCGATAGTTTAGCCGCGCTTCGCTTAGCTTTCTTTCACAGAGGCGGGTCTCTCTCGTCTCGCGTCGATCGATTCTCGAATGTGCGCGTGCTGCTGGAGTGCGTTTTGCGTCAGTCTCTCTGAGGCGGGCGAGATTAGTTTAATCGATCGTTAGCCTGGCGGGGTTTGAACGTTGACCTGCTGCGACGACGACGACGACCTTTCTCCCGCCTCTGATGCCCGACCGGCTTTCTTAATTCTCCCGCGCGCTTTTGCTTTGCCAGCAGAGCGGGTTTGTAGTCATCTGTGGTTTTTTTTTTGGTCGCCGGAGGTCAGAGCCTAGGTCCGCCGGGGCACCAGTCAACTAGTGCTCTGGCTTGTGGATTTGTTCTTCATGCCACGGATCTACTCAGTACTCAGAACCGGGGGCAGATCCAGGGTCGAGGGAACGCTTGGCTCCTCGCTAGGCAACCTCATATTTTTTTTTTTTGCTTCATTGTCTAAGGTTGTTTTTCATCCAAAATTATGTAATCCAGCTTATAGTGTTTGATTATATATATGAAGTAAGGAAAATGATTCACGTACGACCAATTTGTTAGACTTTTGTCCGACCAAGTGTTTTAACCCATTTGATTAATATGTGAACCATCATCCGATTGATTATTTTAGCCATTGAATGTCCTGGTTGTACAAAAGTCTAACAAATGGGATCGTACCTATAGCAGTGCTCATGAAGTAATTTGCCACTCAAATTATTAATTATGTGGATTACTAGTTTTGGATGGCAAAAGATATCAATATCTAAACTTCCCTTTTATTTTGGGTAGGTCAACGCACAAAGGTGGGTAAATTCCACTGAAGTTTAATGAAGTGTGGTAAAAGGTTCTTGAACAACTTATGAGATCACTCACAAAAAAAAATTGAACAACTTATGAGATTATCATTATCATGGAGTGTGAATTATATAACCTGAAAGTAAAAGTCACGACCCTAATTAATCGTTTCAGCTTAACTTTATAAGATGGATTATATATTCTGCATTAAGCAAACAAGCCATAAGCTAATCTGTGGGTGAAGCTGCTGCCCAGTGGGGGCCAGCATCCTCTGTGGATCCGTCCCTATACAATATGTCCATCTATTGTGCTTTGCATATAAGCACAAATAGGATGTTCAGATAAAGCTTGTTCATGGATGGCCTTGAAGCACAAATGATTCACGTGACCCATTTGTTAAACTTTTGTCCGATCAAGTGTTTTAAGCCATTTGATTGATATGTGAAGCATCATCCTTTGAACCATGACGCCTTTGGGCGCCATGTACCTTCCTGAAGGCGTTGTCATCGAGCCCATCTCTGTGTTCGTGAATCTCCAGGTGAAAACCTAAATTCGGTCTCGGATGGGCGTCAGCGACATCTTTAATGTTGCATCCTCTCTGGAGGCGTCGTCTTGAAGATTCTTCCCGTTGCCGCTTGCTGATCCTCTGGTTATGATTTATTGCAGCTAATAGCAGATTCTTCGTCGGTGACTATTTGGGTGGTTTTGCATCAATCAAGTGATGTTGTTCATCATTGGATTGACATATGCTCAAGGTTGTTCGATTTCTGACATGATGAAAGAAAGGACATAAGTAGTCAACCATACTCAATAAACAACACTGGAAGACAATTAGGGCTGCGAGGAGGAGTCGTTTCTTTTGTTTGTTTTGTTTTGTTCTGTTTCATCAGTGTAGCGAGTGTGCACTTCTGATGATGGCCGACTTTCGTCGGTGGTTGTATTTGGCTGTAACTTTCTTGAAAGTCAAGGCCACTGTGGCTGTCGCTTTCTTAAAAGCCAAAGCTGGGACTTAATAGAATCTTCCCATTATCTAAAAAAAATGTGAACCATCATCCGAGTGATATTAGCCATTTAATCTCTTGGTCGTACAAAAATCTAACAAATGGGACAGTGCTCATGAAGTAATTTGCCACTCAAATTATTAATTATGTGGATTACTAGTTTTGGATGGCAAAAGATATCAATGTCTTAACTTCCCTTTTTATTTTGGGTAGGTCTACAAAGGTGGGTAAATTCCTCTGAAGTTTAATAAAAGTGTGGTAAAAGGTCGAAGCCACTCTTGAACAACTTATGAGATCACTCACACCAAAAAAAGAAAATGAACAACTTATGAGATTATCATTATCTTGGAGTGTGAATTATATAACCTGAAAGTAAAAGTCACGACCCTAATCGTTCCAGATTAACTTTATAAGATGGATTATATGTTCTGCATTAAGCAAACAAGCCATAAGCTAATCTGTGGGTGAAGCTGCTGCCCAGTGGGGGCCAGCATCCTCTGTGGATCCGCCTCTAACAATATGTCCATCTATTGTGCTTTGCATATAAGCACAAATAGGATGTTCAGATAAAGCTTGTTCATGGATGCCCTTGAAGTCAAAATTCTAGATGTATTGTGCCAATAATATACAAGCAGATCTATTTGATAATATCACCTACTAAAGTCATTGTTTATTTTTACTTGTATATATCCGTATAATGCTAGCAGCATTTTCACTATTTCCTGTATTTCTCTCAGAGAAATTATTTACTGGTAAACATTATTCCCAAGGTTTTCTTTATAATGCTTTGTATTTCCTAAATTCCGTACTGGCCTGAATAAAGTGTGTGACTGGACACGTCTTCTTCAAATTGTGATATGCAACAGTTTTACACTCTTAGGTTTGTTCCAAAGGATTTCATAAAAAATCCATTCATGTCAAGTATATGTGTGAAGTCACCTACGTACCCACACTAAATGAAATTTATAACTTCAAATAATGTCACTTTGACATATTTTTGGCTTTAAAAAACTTTGAGCCAAATCCACATATTTTAGGTTTGTTCGAAAGGATCTCAAATAAAAATCCATTCATGTCAAGTATATACACCCGCACTAAATGGGATTTTTAACTTCAAATAGAGTTTCTTTGACAGTTTTTGGGCTCCAAAATAACTTTGAGCCAAATCCACATCTCGTGAACTCAATTCCAACATTCGTCAATTTTCAGGAACAATTTCTATAACTGCAGTGGATTGGTATCACTGTCGTGCAGTGAGAAAACACTGTAGAGGACGGAGATTTTAAAAAGCCCAAAAAAGTGAGAAGAAAGAAAAATGGAAGATATGGATGGAGAAAATCCCTCTAATTTTAAGTGGATGCATTGCATGTATAGCATCAATTGTTACCAACATATCAAATCGCACAGAGGGGTGACTGTTCATTACGTAGGCCATTTTGGCACAGCTGATTTCTCTGCTCATTCACAGATCGAAATGAGCAAAACCTGTGGCAAATACCAAGATTCTGCAACAATAACGACCAAGTAGGTGACGTAACATATGTGGGCCTGTATATGCAGCAGTGTAGCGCCAACCACAAGTTCGGTTCTAAAACACCTGTTCTTTTCAACTAATACACTAAACTACCATAGCAGTTCTATAAGCAATTGGAGACAGTACCATATATTGACCCGCTCGACGCTATTTAATTTATGTTTGGCTACAAATCTACTAGCTTTGTCCCTATCTTAGCTATCTAGCTATAGGCATTAGAAAGAAAACGTGTTTCATTTGGCTCAAATTTGCTTTTGAACTCTTTTGTTGTAATTAATATAATGCATGATTAACTCAAGCCACAAGTTCGGTGGTTTCCAGTGGTGCACAGGTTCATGCATCAAGTCAGCCTAATGTAATTATTTTATCATGCATGTGCAGAGTCAAAAAAGGAACGAAGAGGAATTCTAAAGAGGGTGGTGTGCGAAAAATATCAGTGGATTAAACTTCAGCGGATGAAACTAACACATCAATCATTCCGTCACGTTCCACTCAATAACGATACGATAATTCTGCCGCGTAACCACATTGCCGTGTTGCCGTAAGGGACATAAGCAAAATGGCACCTGAGCTGTTTAGGCATCATTCTCCATCCGATGGAAAATTAAAGCGGGTGTGGCAAGGATCACTCCCGTGGTTGTGCACTAAAGTACTCACCTTTAATTAATTCTTTAAACACACCACAGTATTTGATTTCGGGAGATACGCAACACTGCAAAGCTGTACAAAAATTGTAACCTCTGAAGTAGTACTCCCTGTAAACGTTATTACTCGACGTTAGGAGTTTGTTGACTCAAGCATGATTTTGTCTGCTGCTTCGATGTCTGGTATATACATACTGTGCTAGATAAGTGGGGTCTAATTAATTCGAAGATTTTGCCTCAACGTGACATGTAACCAGTCCGCAAGTGAATACTCGGTTTGGAAACTATGTATCTTAAAAAAATTTAAAATCATAAAACTTTCTTTGTGGCGGTTGAGCGGGATTGAAATCGTCTGCCGTCGTTACTCAAACGGCACGGCCGTGCCGTCGTCCATCTCGAGCGTCCGTTTCAGGTTTAACGATGACTGTTCCTCCGAATCTCCGATCGAAGAACAGCCCGTCTTTTCCAGGCCTTTTCTGGCCCACATTAGCCCAAATAGCAGCCATCGTTCTCTGCTAGCCTTGTTATTTTCCCCAGGCGGCTCTCTCTCACCATGGCGAGAACAGGAAACGATTCCTCTCGCCTAAACCCACAAATCTTGCTGCCGGAGCACTGATGACGGGCAGAGGCGTGATGGCAGAGCACCGACGAGGAGTGG
Source organism: Eragrostis nindensis (assembly GCA_012490785.1). Lineage (NCBI taxonomy): Eukaryota > Viridiplantae > Streptophyta > Magnoliopsida > Poales > Poaceae > Eragrostis > Eragrostis nindensis. Next base: position 3,994 of record JAAXCT010001183.1, on the reverse strand, counting down.
ATGAGCTGCCTTTAGCTCATGGCGTCAGCTACAGGCAGGAGCTTATCCCTCTTGCGATGGTTGTCTCCATGTCTCTGCATCTGGTTAGTTTTTTGTTGTTTGCCACCTTTTTCCTCTTAGAAATAATCATTACCGCCGGCTAAATTACCATTCTAAGTGGGCCTAATTAAGTGCTTTGGACAATTAACATCCTGGAGAGAGTCCAGGGAACTCCTATCGTTGAAACGGCACGCCGTGCCGTTTGAGTAGCGACGGCAGACGATTTCAATCCGGTTGAGCGCGCGCGCTGGCCAGGCACACTCTGCAATCAATTTAATTTGTAGTGGCAGTGTAGCGGCACGCACACTGCTGCAATCGATTTTCCTGGCCCATGATCGGCCCAAATACACGTATGTCAGTCGTATCGTCTCTATATACACCCCTCTCTCAGTCATAAGAGAACAGCCATAGCAGATTCATCTTACCCTAGTAGCCGCAATTTGGCCTTTAAACCTAACCCTTGTATCATTTCTGTTCATTTTCTCTACCAGATCAGTTCCTCGAGGAACCTGATAGTTTGAGTGAAGTTAGGCCAGTCTCAATGCATCCTTTCATAAGCATTAAAAACTATGCCACATATGCATTTTTTGCTGACTTGACAAGCTAATTATGAGGAGAGAGAAGAGAAACTTTCATTTCTTGTGAGAGGCCTTTCATCCTAATGAAAGGAAGCTGGCTCTCTTTCCTAAATTTAGTCTTGGAAACAATGAAATGAAAGTGTGCATTGAGAATGGCCTTAGCACCACTGCGGCGGTCAAGCACCGGGCACCAGCGACGATGCGAAGTACTAAACGAAAGGGCCATGGGGATGCGACTCAATTGACATTTTCATTTCACATTTTTCAAAAGTGACACATCAGATTTGTGGTATTGTTCTATAAAATGAAACTACATCTTTTAATACCTAATTTCATGTCACGGTTTCATATGTTTGTCATATTATTAAATTATTACTAGGTGGCACTTAATTGTTGGTTAGAATCCTTGAAGATGAAAGGAAAAACCCTCAATCCAATTTCATTTGACTTTCATTGTGTTGGAAAGAGTGTCCACATCTTTTCATGGGGATGAAAGGCTGCTCATGTCTCTCATATTAAATTTCTTGCCATGTCATAAGTTTTTTTTGACATAGCACCTAATTAATTGTTAATGAGAGGGTCCATTAAGAATGGCCTTAGCAAAGTTCTGCACGTAGATTAGTCCAAACTTCATACATAGGTGAAACGGCACGTCTTTGCCGTTACTACTAGACGAGACAGACAATTTCATTCCAACCGGGAGTGGGATGCCGCGCGCGTGTAGGGAAAGGACGGGGTATTAATCTCCCGCCTAGGTGGAGTCTACAAAACAAGGTGTGGCTGCTTGTATTCTCTTTGTTTCAAAATATAGTTCTAGCATTTAAATTTTTGTGTCAAATATAATCAGTCCTGGATTCTTAATGCATCTTTCTCACTTTCAATACATCGTTTCTTGTGTCTATCTTTATCTTTCCCTCTTTCACTTCTCATTATTTTCTGTGCCATCAACTTTTTACCTATTTAGTTACTATGCACTGCATATAATATGAAATAGAGGGAGTAGGAAACAACATCTTTCATATAAAAAAAGAAAAAAGAAAAAGGAAACAACATCTTTCAGAAATACCAACGTTTTTTCTTTTTCTTTAATCCTCAATCGGCCTGCGCAAAGATGAAAGTACGCCTCCCGTGACCAGAGATACAAATCGAAAACGAACGAAAATGCATCCGGCGGCGGCGCTCCCTCCCGGCAACCTCTCTGGCGGCAAGACTCCCTCCCGGCTCCTCTCCGGCGTGGAGCGCGGAGGGCTGCGCCTCCCTTGCGACGCCGTCGCGCGGCCAGGAGCGGCGCCTGTGCGGCCCGGAGGCGAGGCGCCCGCGCGGCCCTGGGGTGAGCCGCCCGCCCGACCGGTGGACGACGCGCCCGCGCGGTCGTCGACGTGGTGAGGGGGGTCGCCGGCGGGTGGTGGGCGGACCTCGGCACCGGGAGCGGCGCCATCGCCGTGGCCCTGGCCAGGGAGCTCGGGGACGGAGGGAAGGTGTTCGCCACCGATGTCAGTGACGTTGCCGTCGAGGTCGCCGTGCTCAATGTCGAGAGGTACGCCGTGCAGGTGAGCCTTGAGGATTACATTCGTCTTTGATAATTTCCCCCCTATCTTTCGGATTTTTTGAAAATTCTCTGATCAAAAAGCACGATTTTCAATTTATTTCGAATTTGCAATGGCGAAAGAGTCATTTTGTATTTTCCGAATTTTATTTGGGGTTCTTTACATGGTGCATGCTTCCTGTGTAAAAAGAAGTGAAGTGCAACAGGAGTCCCTAAACTTTTCATGCATTCTCACCTAGGTTCATGAACTTTTAAAATAAAGATCTAGTCCACAATCTATTTAAGTGGTGCAACAAAGGTCCAAACCAGTTTAACCTGGCTATTAGAGCTGACATGTATTCAGGGTTTAGGGCTATTAGAGCTGACATGTATTACCATTTCATTGCTGACGTGAACATACAATTTAAATGCACTTGTTGGACAGTTTTAGTTCTTAAGCTCAACATATCTGGTACGCTTTCATCTCATTTAGTAAAATATTTATGGTTCCACATTAGCAATGATTTTGGCAATCCAAGTTAGCTTTAATAGGCAGGGCAAAGAGGTTTGCGCCTCTTTTGCACCAATTAAATAGTTTGTAGACCTATATCTCCATTTTAAAAGTTCATGGACCTAGATGAGAATACAGAAAAAGTTTAAGGATCCAGGATGCACTTTACTCTAAAAAGAACCCAGCCAGGGGTACTATGGTCCTTTTCCGGTGTCTATTTTCCTTTAAAAACAATTAAAAATACGGGTTTTTTATTTCCTCATGACAATCATCCTTATCAGTAGTGTTTGGAGGAAGCCACACTTACTAATGCTGTTTTTAAGACTTATGAATGGTGTGAAACCAATTGACCCAGAAAGGACCCTTTTATCGAATCAATGACGCTTTCCCTACGTCCTCCATCCCGTAACTTGATCTGAGTCCGCCCGCCCTCCATGGAGTGAATGCTCGATGGCGGCTGCGGCTGGACCCGAAGATCACATCCACCACGGTGGTTTCCTCATACTCCGTGAGCTCCTTTTCCCCTTCCTTATTCCATTCTTTTGCAATTGGCACCTGATGGTGTGTCTCCTCCATGACGATTGGATTCAGAATCGGTGAAGGCAACCTGCAGGAGCTCCAATCTCCTGCGACAAGTCCGTCTCCAGTGACCTCGCTGCCCATGCCCCTGCCCGTGCTTTCCTCGTGACCTCAATCCCACATATGGCGTACCCTCCATCCAGCCCCTGGCAACGCCATGCCACTCCAGAGTCTTTTGCTATTTTAGCCTCCGTTTCCTTAGGCTTCGCTCAAATAGCCTCGAAACATTGGGTTTTTCTAAAATAGCCACGAGATCGTTGCCGCACCGCTAGAATAGCCATTTCTTTTCTCTGGACAAAATTGCACTCTCTCTTTCTTCCTCCTCTCGCCAGCAGCCAGCCGGAGCTCGACAGCGAGCTTGCCGCCGGCTCCTCCGCCCTACAGCGCCGCCTCCCATGCACCATCTGTTCACACATTTCATCGAACACCTTTGGTGTAGCTAGCCGCACCTCACAGCACAAATCTGACGCGTCATGCACTCGTGCTCCATGAGCTCCATGCAATAAGCACGAATGAAGACGACAGCTAGCTAGACTGTGTCGCAAAACGAGCATCACCATGCAGCGGGCAAGCGCACTAGCTCCAACCACCAAGGTGGAGGGTGTTGGCACGAATCAAATCTTGGCGGCAAGATGGATTGAATCGAAACACAGCATGGGTGTGTAGTTGTACGATTCCGGAAGTCCGGGCTACGGAGGCGTGAATTGAAGCTTGGCGGCAGCGTGTACGGAGCAGACGGGGGCGGAGAATCAAGCCTCAAGT